>JAODAL010018130.1:0-75635 GCA_025379985.1 Phyllomedusa bahiana
TTCAAACACTTTTTCACCCCCCCAGGGAGCCAGGGGAGAGGGGCATCAGCCTTCACATTCTTTTCCGCGGGACGGAAGTGTATCTGAAAGTCAAACCGGGAGAAAAAGAGCGACCCCCTTTAGCCTGGCGCGGATTGTGCCCTGAGCCGTCTGGAGGTACTGGGGGGTTTCTTATGATCGGGAGTAGATACAGATGGGATGTCGAGCACCCTCCAGCAGGTAACCCATTCCTCCAATGCCAGTTTGATGGCTAAACAGCTCCCGGTCTCCGATGTATAATTTCTCTCCGCCGGCCGAAAACGTCTTGGAAAAGGGAAGCCACACGGACCGTTTTGCCCGTGGGCCCCTTTTGCGTGAGGACTGCCCCAACTTCCCACTGACGAGGCATCCACTTCGAGCGAGAAGGTTTCACGGGGTCCGGCCGCGACAGGACAGAGGCAGGGGAAAAGGCCCGGTCTTTAGTTTCGTGAATGCCTCCTGGGCCCCGAGGTCCAGCTGCGCGAATTGCGTTTTTCTTCGTGAGGGCCACAATAGGAGCCACCACCGTGGAGAAGTGTGGGATGAACTGCCTGTAATAATTGCAGAAGCCCAGGAACCGCTTTATGGCCCGGAGGCCAACTGGGCCATTGCAACACAGCCGACAACTTGGTCCATCTGTAGCCCCGGGTCGGAGAGATTGTAGCCGAGAAAGGGAAGACTTGTTTGTGAAAGAGGAAACTTCTCGAGCTTGGCATACAGACGGTTAGCACGTAAATGCCTGAGAACTTGTTGCACATGAGCCTGGTGGGATTCTGGATTGGGTGAAAAGATCAGGATATCATCCAGATAGACGACCACACAGGATTACAGAAAATCTCTGAAAAATGTCGTTGACAAACTACTGGAAGACTGCAGGGGCATTACAGGGGGGTCCAAAGGGCATGACCAGGTACTCGAAGTGCCCTCTGAGTATTAAGGCCGTCTTCACTCTTTCCCCCTAAAATCCAAATCAGGTTTTAGGTCCCTGTAGGTTCCAGCTTGGAAAAAAATCTTTTTCCCACGAAGCCAATAAAAAAGCCGGTAATCAATGGAGGGGGTTCCAATTCTTAATGGTGATTTTTTTGGGAGACCAGGGTAATTTCGATACGGGACGTAGGGATCCACCCTTTTGTTACAAAAAAAGAACCCGCCCCACCGGGAGAGGTGGACTTACGAAAAAAACCCCTTTGGAGGTTTCTTTGTGTAGGGGGGACACCCCCAAAGGTCTCCAGCACTGAAAGGGTAGACCCAACCCCGTGGGGGGTTCTGGGAGGAGTTCAATAGTTCAGTCGTAGGGACATGTGGGGCGGGTCTCCGTTTTCTTCGGGAGAAGAGTCGAAACTTTTGTATGGGGGGAAAAAGACCCGCTAGAGGTTTAGACTGTCCCGGGAGAATAAGCACCGGGCGAGGTCCAAAAATTAGCGAGACCGACACCTGGCCCCCATCAGGACTTCGCCTGTCTGCCAGTCGGACCGGGGGCATGGGGGCGCACCCAGGGAAAAGACCCAGAAGGGAAGGACGGGAAGACGGAGTAAACTTAAAATGTAATTTCCTTATGAAGTCCCCTATTGAAGGCAGTGGCTCAGACGGGTAAGGGGACGGATGCTGAGTTTCCCCCACTGATGGGGGAGAGGCCAGGGGTTTTCTCCGGGGAACCACGGGGAAATTGGTTGAACACCAGGGCAGCGTCCCAAAAAAAATTTCCACCCCGAACCAGAGTCCAAAACCTAAATTTTGAAAGTGGATCCAAGTTTCAGTTCTGTCCAGGACGGGTATGTTCAGACGAGGATAGGAACGCACACCTATTTTCGCCTCTCCCGTTTTTTGGTGCGGTCGCTCCCGGGGGCCGTGGAAGGGCAGAGACCCCTGAGGAATTTTTCAGGACTGCCGCAGTAGAAATGGGTTTTCCCCTTAGCCTGGCGGTTAATTTTTCTGCGGAGTCGGTGGGTCTATCCACTTGCATGGCTCTTCCACACTGGGGGGGAAGGGGCTGGGGGGCCGTAGAAACACTGGACAAGAAGGTAGACGAGGGTTGGGCCCCGGTTCCTGCTCCGGGGCGGAGTCCCACGTCTCTCCGCGAAACGGAAATCGATCGATTTCCAAGGATAAGTCATTTAATAAAGAGGGGATCCCGGGTGGAGGGGGCCCCTTTTTAAATCGGGTTTGGGGAAGGCCTTTCTTGAAGTGGCGCCAATGCAGCATGCCCAAGTATTGGGGAAATTGCACGGAGTAGCCCCCAGGGAGGTTCCCCTGTGCAGGTTCAACAGGGGGGTTTTCAGCAGCAAACCAAAGGCATTTCTTCGAAGACACTGCAAACTATGTGGAATGTCGCCAGATCAGCTGTGCCCGGATCCCTTGGTCCCAGAGGGAGTCGCCGGGCCGGGGCTTTTCCAGAGAGAAGACTGACCTGAAGGCCCCCTTGGATCACCCGAAGGGAACTGACACCATAAGTTCCACATGAAGGGAGCATGGGTGATGAAGCCCCCGCAGGCCCTTTGGGGCCCCATCAAAATTTTGCATGGACAACCGGTTTAGGACCCACTGGGCGATGCCACGGGAGAGACCACTGGCCCCGTTGCGGTAGTTTTGCTAACAATAAAACCTTCTTCCACGTCGAAAAAAAAAGAAACAGTGTCATGGTTCTTAGATCAAATCAGTAAAACAATTTAAATCCTCCATAGCTCTTTTTATATGGTTTGGTGATGAGATGATTTCACTTCAAAAACCAATCACAGATAAGCCAAAATCTTATAGGTTGTAATTTTAGACCCCAAACGAAAAGATAACGTATTACTCATTAGAATCGCGACCACTGTTACATTTATAAATAATGATTAATTTTAAATTTTAAATTTTTACCAGTACAATTCTGCATCTGGGGGGCAATTTTTGGGTCAATCTGACCCCCAAATTGTTGTTGAACAAACACAGCCCTTTTAAAGTCAAAAGCGTGATGGTCTAACTAAAAAAACATGTTTTTTTACTGAAGACTCAGCTTTTAAAGCTGTCAGAATTTAAAGATTAGATTTAGTATGCTAGCTAAAAAGGCGACAAAATTTTTTTAAAAGGACTGCTGCTACTGAGGGCGATGAGCTGCTGCATCAAAGTGGAGAGCTGATCGAGCGCTGCTCTTGTGCGCGATCTTTTTGATTGCTTGACCCGCATGGGATTTTGGAGAGTTTGGGAAAAGACATTTTCGGATCCTTTGGCCGGATCTTGCTGTCACGGTGGGGAGGTGTGGATCCCGGGACCACCAACAAGCGAGGGTAAGCCCGCCGGGAGCGAATTAAGTAGGTCCGGTTTCGACAGAGCCCGCCCCCAAGCGGGATGGCTTGTGCGGCGGGGGTTACCGGGTCGCCCCCTGATGTGCTTGCTTACGGGGGCACCCAAAGGGTAGCGTGGTCAAAATGGGCGGCAGGGTCAGGGGTGGGCCCGCGCCCCCCTGTTCCGGGTCGGGGGCACACCCGTGGTCCCCGCACGAGGGGGCCCCCCGCCCGCTTACGGCGGGGGGGCGCGCTCACCCGGCCGGGCCAAATCCCCCCTTACTTACCGGCCCCCCCCGCGCCCCCGGGGTTGGGTTCAGCCTCCCGGGGGTGCGTCCCCGACATCTAAGGCGCGCGCTGCCGGCACTGTGAGTTTTTAAAGGGCCAGTGTCCGGTTAAGGGGCTTTTGGGGTCACTGCCCCTATTTAACCCGGGCCCCTTCCGGGGGTCGTTGCCGGGATCTTTAGTCCATTTCAGCCTATTTGTGAAAGCGTTATTTCCTTTTTCCGATTTCCCGTGTACCGTCCCATTAGCTTCCGTTCGTGACCACGTTCTTGCCGCCTGCCCTGACCTAGCCCCTGTCCACGACCACAAACCCCGTGCCGCCTGCCCTGCCCTTCTCCCTGTTCCCGACTACGAGCCTGCCTGACATTCTGCACCACGCATCCCTCGGCGTCACCCCCCAACAAGTCCTTAGGGGGAAACCCCGGGGAAAACCCCGCCGCAGCAAGTCCATCCCGCTTTGCGGGGGCTCGGTAAAACCGGACCTACTTAGATTCCTTTCCCCGGCGGGGGTTACACCATCGCTTGCGGTGGCCCATGGACCCACCCTTACTTTGGGGTACTGAGTAAGTTTCCGGCCATGGATCCCGCCAAGGGCCTCCCCGTCTCCGCTGCCCTCCCGCATTGTGGCTCGGCAGTCACAACACTCGCTCGGGCAACCCAGCAAACAGCCATCTCTCGCCATGATCAGCAGCTCCGGCCGTTCACAGCAAAAAAACCCGTTTCCCCGTGGTCCCGCGCCCCCCGGGGCCCCCGGCCCCCAACCGCGGGCCAGCTCCGTTTCTATGCCGCCAAATTTTCGATGGGGACTCCAAGGCCGGGCAGGGGCTTTATACCCAATGCCCCCCATATTGATTAATGGGAAACCAATTTCCTACGAAAACCCAATTGGTTTTTCATGCAAGCCTTCTCTCCCGGAAAGCCCCCTGGCGGGGGCACCCCCCCTCTGGACAGGGACGACCGGGTCCCAGCTAACCTGGCTTCATTCCTCACCCGAGTTCAGGATTTTTTCGGGGGAACCATCCCGGGCTTGTCTCCCGAGACCGCCGCAAAATCTGCCCAAGGGGATATCTTAGGCGATTAGGGGTAGTCCCGCACCTGGCCCTCCGATTATTTTGGAATAAAAGCGGGTTGACCCCACCTTCAAGAAGGGCCCTCCAGCCGCACAAGGATGCTCTTTCTGCCCGGGATCTCCCCTTTCCTTGAGCGACCTTATCTCCCTGGCCACCAATTGACATCCTTTTGGGAACGCCAGGAGGAACTCCGGCAGGAACGAGAGCAAGCAGACCCCGACCTCTTCCTCGTCTGGCCCCCAATATTTCAAAGGCCCCCCTCAGTCGCCCCTCCCCCTCCGCCGAAGAGGCCATGGAGGGGATGGGGCACACCTGTTACAATGGTAACCAGAAGACTGAGGAGAATTTTTTCGGTACTGTGGCAGTGCAGACCATTTTCCGCAGATCCTGCCCACGCGCCCCAGCTCCGGGAAAGGGGGCGCACCTAGGAACGTAGGAGAGGCGTCCCTAGTAGAGCAAGCCCTCTCCTCGCCTGACCTGCCCGTGATCTCGGCACTAGGCCCGGGTGCCCATTTCACACTGTTTCCCTGGACTCTGGGTCTGCGGAAAATTTTTTGGACGCTCTCGGGGATCCCACAAACCCCCCTTGATCCGCCTGGAAAACCCCTTCTTTCTCTTCGGTCAGGGGAAAGGATTCTAAGGCCTTATCTTTTCTAAAAATGAGCCCCCGGGTCCTACAATGGGGGTGCTGCATAAGGGGAGAGACTTGCGTTCTACGAAATACCCCTTTCCCCCTCGTCCATTCCCCTGGTTCCCGGGGGCTGCAACGCCACGTCCCTGCTCGATTGGCAGTCGGGCAAAGTCCTAGTTGGGGTTCGGAGTGTCATCCTCGCTTTTTGGTGGCACCTCCCCCGGGGGTGCTTACCGCTTCTTGGGACGTCAAACCCTCGAGGGGGCCTTCCTGCACCATACCAAGCCTTCGCAACGTCTTCCCGAGAAAAAAGTGAACGTTCCCCCCCCACGCCCATACGACGTCCTTTTTGCCCTCCTGCCCGGGGACTCTCCTCCCGGGCGGGTTTTTACCCCCTGTCGTACCTAGCCCTTGGCTAGTCCACTTATACAAGGAGAATCCCCAGAGGGGGTTTTCCGCAAGTCCCCTCTCCAGAGGGGGGCCGGGGTTCTTTTTCTGGCAAAAGAAAAGGGAAGCTGCCCCTTGCATAGACATAAAGGCCCTAAACAAGATCACGGTAAAGAACGCTACCCCCGCCTTTGTCAGGGAATTTTTTGTCGTTACGTTTTGCCAAGATCTTTACTAAACTGACCTGGGGGGCTTAAAATCTCATAGGATTCGAGAGGGCGACGAAGGGAAGCCCGTTTTCAACACCCGCGCGGGCATTTTGAGTACCGGTCAGGGCCCCTTCGGCTCTGCAACCCCCCGGCCATCTTTCCAAGAATTCGTCAATGACATCTTCCGGGGACCCCCTGTACACTGCTGTTGTGTTCTTACGTTTATTCGGGTTTTCCCCCCCGCCTTGAACCCATCAAGTTCACGTGCCCCGGGTCCCAATGTCTAAGGGCCCAAACCCGCCTCTATGCCAAACTGAAAAGTCCCAGTTTCATCAGCAGAGCCTACTTTTTCTCGGCTAATCTTTTCGAAAAAGGGCACAGAGGGCCCCCGCAAGTTGTCTCCCGTCCACATGGCCGCCCCCGTGGGTTCCGAGCCATACAAAGATTCCGGGGGTTGCCAACTTTTTACAGGCAATTTATCCCAAAATTTTTCCTCGTGGTGTCCCCCAAGTGGTTTTAACCCAAAGAAGAACGCAAACCCAAAGCTCTGGCCACCAGCGGCAGGGAAGTTTTCCCTAAGTTAAAATGTGCCTTCCCTCTGCGCCCGTGCTCTCTTGGGCCGTACTGAACAACCATTTTTTTTTCGAGGTCGACCCTTTTTCGGTAGGGGCCGGGGCCATACCTCCCCGAAAGGGCCCCAAAAGGCAAAACCCTCCTTGGGGGTTTTTTTTTCAAAAGTTTTTTTCCTTTGCTGAGGAGGGGAAATACTCTTTGGGGGACCGGAATTGCTGGGCCCTCAAGGGGACTGGAAAAGGAGATACCCCCTGGAGGGGCTCGTCACCCTGTCAGCATCTATACCCCCATAAAAATTCTGCTGATTCCCCAAATGCCCCAAGGCTAAATCCCAAACAGGCTCGTTGGTCCCCTTCTTCCCCGGTTTTTTAATTTTTTTATTATTTTTTGCCCTCGGAACAAAAAGCAAGGGCCCACGCCCTCTCCCCCTTTTTTCGGGTTTTGCTGGGGACGGTCCCCCCACCACATTATCCCCCCAGAACGGCTCTCCTCCGCACCATTGACCTAAAGCATTCCTCCCGGAAGACATACTCCCTCCCCTTCGGGAAGAAAATTGTATGGGGTTTTATTTCCCCCTATGGCGGGGGCAAACCCCGGAGTCAAGGCCCCCGTCTCTCATCTCCCGATTCTCTGGTGGCCGACCTACCCGGTGTTCGGAGCGTGGAGGCCTGCGGGCCTTTCCTTTGCCTGGAACAAGTTTTCCTCGTCTCAAACCGGCAGGTCTGCTCCTGCCTCACCTAACCCACTGTCCCGGGCCCATTTGGGGGCCCTGGATTTTTTTCACGGACTCCCTCCCCCCCCGTGCAACAACCCCTGATCTGGGTGGTTCTGACCCTTTTTTTAAGATGTCCAATTTAATTTCCTCTGCCGGGTTTTACCCTCTGCCCTCCCTTTCCCTTATTTTTTTCTATTTTTCGGCTGATGGGGTCCCTCAGCACTAGTTCGGACCAGGCTTCAATTTCTCAATTTTTTGGGCCCCCCCTCTGTAAACCAACTACAAATAAACTGGACTTTTTTTTCGGGACCACCCCCCGTCCCAAAGGGCAGGGGGAGAGAGTAAACCCGACCCTACGTTGCTAACAGCGCCACATTGTCTCCGCGCGCCAGGAGGATTGGTACAGCGTGTTGCCCGGGGCCCAGTTTTCGTATAAATCATTGGGGCTGGAGTCTGCTGGTCTGCTCCCCTTTCTTTATTGTCTACGGGCGACATCCCCGCCCACCCCCCTCCCCTCCTGTCCCCTCGGAGGGCCCGGGTGTGGAGAGCTGGGCAGGACCCGACAGCTATCTGGAGAAGACTCACCATTCGCTATCCCCCGGCCTCCGCCCACACCAAGGCTCAAGCCCACAAAAAGCAAGCCCCGCCAACCTTTTTTCCCCGGTGACAAGGTGTGGTTGGGGCTAAAAATATACGTTTTTAAGGTTTCCCACATAACGGGTCCCCGGGGTTTCCCGGTCCCTTCGAGATCCAAGGCATTAACCCTAGCTACAAGCTCCCCGCCCTTTCCCCCCCCTAGAGGGGCCCGAACTCCTTCCATGTTCCCTGCTAAAACCGGGCGCCCCTTAAAACGCTTTTTCGGGTACTTTGCTCCTCCCACTCCCGAGGCCGATACCCCCGATGTCTTTACGGTAAAGGGAAAACTAGCATGAAGACGGTCGAGGGAAGCGGTTTTTTTCATTGACTGGAAGGGGTTTGGTCCGAGGGGAAGGGGCCGGAGCCCGGAACAAAATTTTGGGTCGGGACATATTCAGAATTCCTCCAGGCCGAAAGAGGGGGGGGCCGAAGGGGGGGGACTGCAGGGGGGGCCCGCACCCCCTCCCCGGGTCGCGGGGCCCCCCTGGGGGGGCCCGCACACGGCACCGCCGCCCGCTTGACGGGGGGGGGGCGCGTCACCCCGGCCGGCCAAAAAACCCCCCCTTACTTCCCGGCCGCGCTCCTTTGCGGTTCACCTCCCCGGCGGCGGTCCCCGACATTAAGGCGCGCGCGCGCCGGCACGGAGATTTTAAAGGGCCGGTACCGGTAAAATTTGGGTATTGCCGGTCACTGCCCCCCATTTAAGCCTGCCCCCTTTTGGGGCCGTTGCCCCGGGTCTTTGTGCCCTTTCAGCCATTTTAAAGCGTTACTAGCCTTGTCCTGCTTTACCGTGTACCGTACCAAACTTCCCTTTTTCCCGACCACGCTTCTTGCCCCTGCCCTGACCTAGCGTGTCCACGACCACGAAACCTGTGCCCCCCTGCCCCGACCTTCTGCCGTTCCCCCACGACCGCCGACGATTTGCACCACCTATACCCCGGCTGTCACCGCAACAAGTCACGTCAGGGGTAACGACCTGGGAGACTCCCGCCCAGCAAGTCCCCCCGTTTGGGGGGGGTCTGGTGAAAAGGGGAATTGACCGTTCCCTGGGGTGGCTTACCAAAATCGCTTTCGGTGGCCCAGTGGATCCACCTCTACGTCCGGGTACGTGACAGCAGGCTCGTAGTCGGGGGAAGGTGGAGTCAAAAGGGGGGTGAGGTTCGAGAACGTGAACAGGCGAAGGGCAGGCCCGGCGGAATATTGTTTGAGGAAGGGAGAGGTACGGTACACAGAAATCAGAACAAAGGGCCCGGACGCTTTCTCAGTAGGCTAAGGCCTAAAGATCCGGCAGGGTTACGGAAGAGGCCCCGGGTTAAAAAGGAGCACGTCCGGTAATGGCCAATTTTTCCGGTGCCCGTCCTTTAAATTTCTACTGCCGCGGCGCTCGCCCTAGGGGGCGGGCTGCGCCCCCGCGGACAGAGAGGAAGGACAGGAGCGTGGGGGTAAAAGTACTTGGGCACTGGAGGGGGGCGGCGGGCCCGGACCCAAAATGAGGGACGGGGCGGGGCTCGGAAGGGGCACGGTGGCCCGGGACCAGGGTCCAGGGCATCCGTCATGTGCAAGAGGAGGAGGGGGGTGCGAGAATGAGAGATGCTGAAGTTGATCAGTAAAGTATGAGGGGAATCCGGGAAAAAGGGCCAAGTCCGTGATGCCGAGGGATGAGAGGATTTGTAGTAGGAGTAGATGGTCGATAGTGTCAAAGACAGAAGACAAAGGCAGACAAAATTTATATTTCTTTTATTCGTGCTGCCATTTGTCATTTGACATGCTGTTTGTCTTTAAATGATATCCTTAAAAATCCATTTTGTTGTATGATCAATATTTCCTTTGTCATGTTCAAAATGCTTATTTTTTTTAAAAACTTTTCAGTAAAAACAATTTAAAAAAAACATCAAATTGATTTTAATCCCTCACTTGTGTCATATACTTGTCACGTGCGGCCGACGCCCCCAATCTCCCCCGGGGTCCGGCACCCCCCGTGCACGGTTTTGGACTTCTGGGCCCCAGGCCAGCTGCTCCCGGGGGGTCGCTTCGTCCGCGGCTCCGTCCTCTTCCTCACGATCGGGCGCCTGCTGTTCTTCCTTTTCCCTGCTTGCACTTTCCCGGCCAGCCAATGGGGGTGCGCGCGAGCAGCTCACCTAGATTTAAAGGGCCAGTGCACTGCAAGTATTCTCTGTCCACCTATGGTGTTTGGACTTGGTCTTTATAGGGATTTCTCTTCCTGCCGTCATCGCCCAGTTGTTGGTGTCCGTTCACTAGTGATGTCCTTGTGCGCTCTCTAGCGAATACCCTTATCTTTCCGTCTGCGTTCCTGTTCCTGTCTTCGTCCATCGTGCTGGCCTTCATCTGCCACGCACTGTTCCTGCTTAGCCTGTTCATCCCTGCTTTGGGTCCACGCTCCGGTCGGCTCTGTGTCTACACCACCTGCTTCGGCTATCACCGCTTGGTCCTGCGTCAGGGGTAGCGACCTGGGGGATTCCCTGCGGCAAAGTTCGTCCTGCTTTGTGGCAGGCTCCCGCGAAGAAAAGAGGCCCCTTAGACTCCGTTCCCCAGCGTAGGTCACGCCAACTCCACGCGCTGACCAGAGGATTCACCTTCCGTTCATCGAGCCCCCGTGACAGTACAACTGGGCAATGGATCCCGCCGATCAGCCACTGCCAGACAACGAGAGCCTTATGGTCAAGATCACGCGCCAGGGCACCCATCGTGAACCTACCACTGCCACCTCACTACTATGGGGATCCCAAGGCATGCTTAGGTTTCCTGAAACAATGCACGATTCACTTCGATGTCCTGGCGCACCAGTTTGCTACTGATCGGGCAACAGTGGCCTTCATCATTTCTTTGTTCTCTGGCGAAACACTGGCCTGGGTTACTCCCCTGTGGGAACATGGAGACCTGCTGATGGCTAACCTGGAAAATTTTCTGGCCACCTTCCGCAAGGTGTTTGAGGATCCAGGACGTGCCTCCTCTGCTGCCTCTTCGCTTCTTCGACTTCAACAGGGAGACTCCTCGATGGGACAGTACGCCGAACAATTCCGGACCTTGTCCTCTGAGTTATCCTGGATCAAAAAGGCCCTGGTCGCAACCTTCTGGGAGGAGTTGGCCGGTCTTATCTAGGATGAATTAGCGGGGCGTGATCTGCCTACCAGCCTAGACGACCTCATCATCTTGGCCACCCCAAATCGATATCCATTTCTCAGAAGGTCAACAGGAGGTCCTTGTCTGGCACCCGTCTTTCAGCGATCTCTTCAACCTGTCTCTGCTCCCAATCGGGAAGAGCCCATGCAAGTAGATATTGCCCACCTGTCGGAGGAGGAGAAGACTTGCAGACGTAACCAAGGTCTCTGCCTCTACTGTGGTGCCCAAGATCACCTACGTAGGGACTGCCCGATCTGTCCGGGAACCTCCAGAGCCTAGTCTTTGTGGGAGAGGCAAACCTGGGCACAGAACTTTCATCTCCACCATTAACCATCTCGGTCAACCTAATTCTTCCCTCCGGGTTCCTGTTTTCAAGTTGCCGCCATTGTGGATTCAGGGTCGGCGGGCAACTTTATTCATCCTGCCATCGTGGACAAGTACCATCTGCCCGTGGTCCCCTTGGATAAACCCCTCTCTGTCTCATCAGTGAATGGGGAGATTCTCTCCTGTACCATCCGGTACCGCACGCAACCCCTTAATTTGCATATAGGAGTACTACATCAGGAGAAAATCTCCTTCCTTGTTCTACCATGCTCCTCTAGCACTCTTCTCCTGGGGCTCCCTTGGTTGCGCGATCACTGTCCTAACATTGACTGGAAAACAGGTGAAGTTACTCAACGGGGCACCAGGTGCCAGTCTTCCTGCATTTTAGTACCATGTCCTCCAGGTTTAGTGGATACCTCGACACTTCTACCTGCTGTTTCTGCTCCACCTGGCTTCCCTGCTCACTATTGGGAATTCGCAGATGTGTTCTGCAAGAAACAGGCAGAGTTTCTCCCTCCTCATCGCCCCTGCGATTGCCCTATAGAACTGCAACCTGGTTCCACTGCTCCCCGGGGTAAAGTATATCCTTTATCTTGACCTGAAACTGAAGCTATGTCGGCATATATCAAGGAGAATCTGGAAAAGGGCTTCATCCACAAGTCTTCTTCTCCCACGGAGGCCAGATTCTTTTTTGTCGAAAAGAAGGATGGGTCCTTGCGGCCTTGCATAGACTATCGGGGTCTTAATAAAATCACCATTAAGAATCGATACCCACTGCCGTTAATTTCAGAACTCTTCAATAGAATCTGGGGAGCCACAGTCTTCTCCAAGCTCAACCTCCGGAGCACCTACAACCTGATCCGAATACATGACAAGGATGAGTGGAAGACCGCCTTTAACACCCGGGATGGCCATTACGAGTATCTGGTCATGCCCTTTGGCCTCTGCAATGCCCCAGCTGTGTTCCAAGAGTTCGTGAATGACATATTCTGAGATCTTCTCTACCACTGTGTTCTGGTCTACATGGACGTCATCTTAATCTACTCTCTGGATCGTGAATCCCATCGGGCTCATGTTCGACTAGTACTCTCCCGCCTCAGACACAACCACCTCTATGCCAAGTTGGAGAAGTGTCTATTCGAACAGACCAGTTTACCATTCTTTGGGTACATAACTTCTGCACAAGGTCTTCCAATGGATCCGGAAAAGTCTAAAGCAGTATTAAACTGGCCACGCCCTGTCGGTCTCCGAGCTAATTAGCGGTTCATCGGTTTCTCTAACTACTACTGCCAATTTATCCCACATTTCTCCACTCTCGTAGCCAACACCAGGAAAGGCAATAACCCTCGTCTATGGACCTCTGAGGCTAAAGAAGCTTTTGCACAGTTAAAATTGGCCTTTGCCTCCGCTTCTGTTCTTCACCGTCCAGATCCGGAGAGTCCTTTCTTTCTGGAAGTTGAAGCCTCCTCGGTAGGAGCTGGAGCCGTCCTCTTGCAAAAATCTGCCAAAGGCAAATTTCTTACCTGTGGCTTCTTCTCTAAGATCTTCTCCCCTGCCGAGAAGAATTACTCCATTGGGGACAGGGAACTGCTGGCGATCAAACTGACCTTGGGTGAATGGCGACATCTTTTAGAGGGCGGTCTACAACCGGTGACCATCTACATGGATCACAAAAATCTTCTATACCTACAGACAGCTCAATGGTTGAATCCTCGTCAGGCTCACTTATCCCTCCTGACCGCCTCGTCCATGTTGCCCAGGTAAAGGTGTGAGAAATTCCACCTAGTAGGACCTTCCTCCCCGCCCTGAGGAAGTGCATTTTATCCTGTGGTCATGCTTCCAAAGTGTCCGGCTATCCTGAGTACCTTATCGCGCTACACTACTGGTAGCCCTCCCTCGCGTAGGATGTCAAGGATTTTTTGGCCGCTTGCCCTAACTGAGCCTGGAATAAGAGCTCGCATCTACGACCCACTGGTTTCCTGTTGCCTCTACCGGTGCCAGAAGTACCATGGAGCCCCATTGCAATGGATTTCATGACTGACCACCCGTCCTCCAAGGGGTGTTCAGTTGTCTGGGTTGTGGGGGACCGTTTCGCAAAAATGGCGCATTTTACACCTTTGCCAGGTCGTCCATCGGCTCCGGAGTTCACCTCTTTGGCGTGCCTTGTGTTTTATTCTGAAAATTAAATTAGATTTCTCATCTGTCTACCATCCGCATTCCAGTGGTCAAGTGGAGCGGGTCAACCAGGTCCTGGTGAATTATCTGCACCAGTTTACCTCAGCTCGGCAAGATGATTGGTTTTCTCTGCTAACCTGGACAGAGTTCGCCTGCAATAACCATTTTAGCAAGTCCTCTGGGAAGTCTCCTTTTTACATGGTGTTTGGTCAGCATCCTCGTCATTCTCTGCCGCTCTTTAACTCTTTGGAAGTCCCTGCAGCCAACACCCTAGTACGCGACTTTCCTCAAATTTGGCAACTCACCCGTCAAAATTTGCATTGAGCTTTTGGCCGTTTTAAGGCACAAGCCAACAAGAAATGTAGAGAGCGCCCCACATACCAACCTGGGGATAAAGTCTGGCTCTCCTCCTTCCTACTCAATCGGCGCGCTTCTGTGTCTTCTCCTGCCCTGCTTGTACTTTTCCTGTCCTCCATTAGGGGCATGAGCAAGCAGCTCACCTGAATTTAAAGGGCCAGTTCACTGCAGGTATTCTCTGTCCACCTCTGGTGTTCAGACACGGGCTTTATAGGGATTCCTTTTCCTGCCGTCGGAGCCCAGTTGTTGGTGTCCGTTCACAAGTGACATCTTTGTGCGCTCTCTAGCGAATACCCTTATCTTTCCATCTGCATCCTGTTCCTGTCTTCGTCCAACCTGCTGACCTTCATCTGCCACGCACTGTTCCTGCCTAGCCTGCTCATCCCTGCTTTGGGTCCACGCTCCGGTCGACTCTGTATCTACACCTCCTGCTCCAGCTATCACCGCTTGGTCCTGCGTCTGGGGTAGCGATCTGGGGGATTCCCTGATGCAAAGTCCGTCCTGCTTTGCAGCAGGCTCCAGCAAACACAAGGAGCCCTTTAGACTCCGCTCCCCGGCGTAGGTCACGCCAACTCCATAAGGTGACCAGAGGATCCAACTTCCATTCCATTCCGTGACAATACTGTTTAATGCTAGCTTCTCACAAATCAGCAAAGCATATTAAGGAAGTTTAGTGGGTAATCTTATTTAGTGGGGTTCTTTGTTGGGGCCCTAAAAGGGCACTTTTACTAAGTAGGAGCCCTCTTATCATTGTGTGAAAGGACAAGTAGGGTGACTTTGACTAAGTGAGGGCATTAAAAAGGCATTATTACTGTGTACAGTAGCACAATTACTGTATTGATGCCAATAAGGCAGCACCTTTATGTATGAGCAACTATTACCATCTGGGGCACTAGCTTTTATTTTTGGGGTAACCATAGTTCTAACAGAATTATTTCTGAAATGTACTTTACTAAATGGCAGTTACAATAATGTGAAAACCTTGTGTAGCAGCCAGCACAGTAATGAGGAAGCAGCAGGATGGTACTGTGAAAGGGACAGCAGGTTAATAAGTTTGTCTAGAGGAAAACTCGTTTTTCCCTCCTCGCCTTCCCAGAGCCATAATTTTTTTATTTTTCTACCTACATAGACATATGAGGGCTTTTATTTTGCAGAACAAGATGAACTTTCGAATGATTTTATTCACTGTACTATAGAATATACTGGGAAACCGCAAAAAAATTCCAAGTGGGACAAATTGTGAAAAAAAAATATTTTCGCCATGTTTATGGGTGTTGTGCTTTTATGGTGTTCAATCTTCAGTAAATATAATGTGTTATCTGTAGTCTACAGGTTGATAGGCATCCGGCAATACCAAACATGTAGGATTTGCGTTATGTTTTGGTACCGTAAAAAAAATTCCTAACTTTTTCTATTTTTGAAATTTGCACCACGGCGCCATTTTGTGTGACCAATAACTTTTTTGTACTAACACCTACGGACGTCAGTGAGGCGGCATTTTTTGTGGGCTGAAGTCTACTTTTTATTGCTAGCAGTCTGGAAAACATGCAACTTTTTTGATCACTTTTATTCCATTTTTAAGTGACGTAAAATTACCAAAAATCGCAATTTTGGCGTTTGGAATTTTTTTTCTTCTACGGTGTTCAGCGTACAGGATAAATGATGTTATATTTTTATAGATCGGACTTTTTCGGACGCGGCGATACCAAATATGTGTAACTTTTTTATTATTTTATTGTTTTTATTTGTAAAATAGGGAAAGAGGGGTGATTTGAACTTTTAATACTTTTTTTGTACGTTCAAACGTGATTTCTTTTTTTTTTCGTCTAACAGTGAGTCCACCTAGGGTGCGTGACCGCTAGGTGGCGCGAGCGTTAATACAGTCTAATGCATTGCAGAAACAATGCATTAGACTGTACCAAGATGGCGGTTTCCCCACTTCCTGTCTGCGGCCGCAAACACGGACATGGCAGTGACAGAAGCCTTCACAAGGCTCCCCGCTGCCATGTCCAGGCGTCGGATAGCTGCAGTTATGCTGCGGTGATGCCGATCGCCCGGAAGATCGGTGTGCGGCACCAATCTTCATTAATTCAGACGCCGCGGCCATCTTTGCTGCGGCATCCGAAGGGTTAAACGCTGCCCGGTCGCGCTGTAATGGCCGGGTGTTAGCGGCGATTAGCTGCTAACTCCCGGCAGCTGTGCGGGGGGGTTGCAGAGCGATACCCATGCAAAGCCCCTTAGCGACCCTGGGACGTACTCATCCGTCCAGGGTCCATAAGGGGTTAAAAACAAGACTCTTGCAAAAGTGTTAGGTAGAAAACTCTGCAGAGATGCATGAACATTAGTGTAAGAAAAAGCCTCTGGAGTAAAATAATTAAGTTTGGTTTGCAAAAATGAATTGTGTGAGACCTATCATGTTGCATTTATTTTAGCATCTGATTTTATCATATTTTTTGGGAACGTGTTGCAGTCATTGATCCCAGTGAGGAGGTGTCTGGCAGATACAGTCCTAGTGGGCCCTTTTCGGCAGCTATGCTAATAAACACAGACATGTTAATTTGAAAAGTGGGAGAAAGGTAAACATAAACCAGAATATCTGTCACTAGTACCCTGAGCACATGGGATAGGACAATGGGAAGAATTATACATCAAACAAATATTGGTGTCACAGAGTGACCATAGGCAGTCGCAGGGTTCTGCCACTAGGTGGCGTACGTGCCACCGAGAGCCTGGTCTCGGTGGGGGAAGCCAGGTATTGTCATCAGCAACATTAGGGTGTGACCGTTATACCTAGCACGGCTAATGTTCAGCCATTAAGGGCTGGCCTTCCCGGAACAATGCAGATGGGTGGGTGTTGTTCCCACGTTCCTGGTCTTCTGGTTCCAGCCCAGGTATTGGGTGCATCTGGAGCACCTATTAAAGGCCTCCTACTACAGGAGATCAGGGGGCGTGGTTGCTGCCAGAACCTGGAGCAGCACTGGAGCTGGAAGAACCCAGTGGGAGACTGGGAGAAAGGTTTCGGTGAGACTGTACGTTAGGTCCTGTTCACATGTGAGAGAGGGACACTTTAAACATGTGTAGTTAGTGGCCAGATGGCTGAGGTTTTGATTTATGTATGTTTTTCTTCTATATACTGTGCCTCAATAAAGCTGGTTGAGGCCAGTTTTAAACGGAAGACCTGTGTCAGAGTGCCATCTGTCTTACCAAGGACGGCGATCCTGCGAGCTGAATACCCCCGGGCCGAGCCAAGATGGCGGCCGAAGGCATGTGAGGTGTCGCATATGGTGGAGGATGCCGTGGGCATAATTGGCACAACCGAAGTGGTGAAGTGTTGGCACGGAGTGGTACATTAAGAGACTGTTACTGCGGCTTTGAAAGAAAAAAAAAAATTTATTGCTTTGCCATGGAGGAGCTGCTCGCCCAGTTAGTGCAGATGACTGCCCAGCAGCAGGAGATGAGCAAACTGTGGGCACAGCGCATGACCCAGCAGCTCGATGATAATAGAAAACTCCGGGCAGAGCTTGAAGCGGATCAGAGAGAGAGCCATTTAAGGCTCCAGGCAAAAGCTGAAGACCGGCAGAGAGGCTGTGTCACAGATGAAGTCTGCAGAGGAGGACTTGAGGGCCCGAAGTGCGGTGTGGGGGGCGATGTGGAAGATGGCCGCAGGGGAAGATGTGGAGGCCTTCCTTGCAGCTTTTTAGCAAGTAGCGCTCAGCGAGAAGCTACCCACAGAGCAGTGGGCTGATGTCCTGGCACCCTATCTGACTGGCAAACCCCAGAGGGTGTATTGTGACATGTCTGTGCAAGACACCAGAGACTACCCCAAACTAAAGGCGCAGATTCTGACAAGTTTGGGTTAACAAGGACTGTGTGAAATGCAGAAGGATGCAACCCAAAGAAGTGGGGAAAGCCGTTGCTACGGGCAACCACCTGACGACTGCATTGAGGGGATGCCCGTGGCCAGGAGCCTTGTATCCGGGAAAAGCGTGCGCCCACGTCTGGAGAGGCCGAGTTGCAGAGGACCGGCGTGCTGCCGTTGCCACGGGCAACCACATTCATCAGCAGGAGCCTGTACCACGCCACAGAGGGAGCCATGTTGGAGGTGCCAAAAGAGCGGGAATGTGCTCCTGACTCCCCTCTCAGGAGAAGGTGGGAAAGAGGTTGCACCCCCAAGCCCTGGAGTCACAGGTGTCTGGAGCCCCACCCAGGGCTGACATGGACAGAAAGCAGGAGAGGTCCAGACTGAGCTCAGACAATCAGCCCCGGGTAAGACTTTTCCCTGTTATAGATGAAACGGGTTTTGAGACTGTCTATCAAATCCAGGTGTGTGTGGTCACCGGGGTGTACAAAATGGAGGGCCCAAGACACACTGCCAGGCCCTGAGAAGAGTCCTGAGGGTGATGAGACAGTGAAAAATGGACTTGTAAAGTCTGAGGAATCAGTATGTTACCTGCTGGGTTCCCGGGGAGTGGAAAATTCCAATTTTGCTGCATGTGGTATAAATGCTGCGCCTATTTAACAAACATTTACTAATGGGTTTAAATGTACATGTAACCAACAGCTTTGTCACACAGCCTGGGCAGGGGATGTTAGCTGTATCACAAAGTCACCCTCCAAATACTGCATCCTGTGTGAAAGCAGCTAGAGGTGCGGTAGCAGAGAGTAGCTCTAGTGTGCCCCTAGAGGTTATAGGGGAGAGCAGCCCAAGTAACACAGGTAACGTGTGTCCTGTGATGGACAGCCAGTCAGTAAATGTGTCTACCAGTGACCACAGCGCACTGTATGTATGGGAAGGTAATGTGCAATTTGCAGGTGCTCCCCTAGAGGTTGTGGCTGGTAATAGCACAATATGTGCAGGTGTGGTATGTCTGGGGATTGATAGCAATCCTAAAAATTGTGCTGTTAATACAGTTGCCTGCGGAGCTGAGGTGGTCACCAGTAGCAATCAGGTGCACTGTGCTGCTGTGGAAAAGGTGATTGAGTTGCCTGGTGTGAACACGGCTGATGCATTGCCTGGAAGGGAGAAGGCAAACCTTGGATATGAGGGCTCTGCTACCATGTATGAGGAGACTAGGAGTGTGAGTGTGCTGGTTATTGACCATGGGGAAAAAACACTCTGTGAAGTCTCTATTTCAGTGTGGGAATGGACACGGCAAAAGTGTCAGTGCTTCATGTTTATGATAATGCTGATTATGCAGATGGTAGTGATGCAAAAAGTGAGCTACTACAGCCCGCAAGGGGGGGTTTTCTCAGCGGTAGTGAGGGGCAGGCCAGTATGTTGGAACCCCCAGATGGTAAAGGGAAAAACCCCGTAACAAAGCTGAGGTAAACAGCAAGGGTTTTTCCCTTTTGCAGAGGTTCTCAGCAGTGCCCAGGATATAACTAGCAGGGATACTGAGAGTTTCCCCTTAGCAATTGTTACAGGAGATGTGATAGAAACATCTCCATACCTTGCTGCAGAGGATCGGCTGGTAGAAAGAGCCAATGAGAGGTGTGCACAGGGGAATGTGTCACCAGACATTAATGAAGGGGTCCGTGCAGTAATTTCTGAACAGCGATTTAGGAGAGGCGATATGTCTGCCCAGTCTGAATGGGTAAAACCTGACATAAGTGATGAGGTTGGTGAAGTTAATGAGCATGTTTGCTGTATACTCTCTGCAGAGGAAACTAAACTTTCTGAGGCGGTGAACACGGCTAAGATGTTTTTTGCTAGCGGTGATACCCAAGTATCTCTCCATTGTGATGGGGAAAGTGAGCTGCTAGAAATAGCAAGGGGAGTGGGTGCTTCAACGCTAGTGAGATACAAGGGAGAAAAGAAGGAGTTTTCAGACAATATTGAAGTGTCTGGTTTAAAATACGGGACAAAGATTCCCTAGCAGTGGTCAATAGTAACTCCAATGTGAATGTCAGCATGCGGGCTGGATGGTAACATACTTGTTGCAGAGCGTGCATGGGTTGTGCCTCTGGTAGTGATTGGCAGTAGACTGTCTGTTTTCCCCAAAATGATGTAAAGGAGAATTCTGACTCTCATAGTGGTTTTGCAGACCCAGAGCTATGGGTCAGTGACAAAAATTGTATGGAAAGGTCCCCAAGGGAAAATATTGTGTCTGTCCTGACAGGTGAAGAGTCACAGGAATGGTGTGAGATGGCTCCACTGTGTAGGTGTTTTGACCCCGGAGCAATAGTTGTGCAAGGTGAGAAAGACCTGCGGCCTTTATCAAGGGGAGGATATGTCACAGAGTGACCATAGGCAGTCGCAGGGTTCTGCCCCTAGGTGGCGTACGTGCCACCGAGAGCCTGTTCGGTGGGGGAAGCCAGGTATTGTCAGTCAGCAACATTAGGGTGCTGACCATTATACCTAGCACGGCTAATGTTCAAACCCTTAAGGGCCCCGGCCTTCCCGGAACAACTGCAGATGGGGGGGTGGTTGTTCCCACGTTCCAGGTCTTCTGGTTTTCCCGCCCAGGTTATTGGGTGCATCTGGAGCACTTATTAAAGGCCTCCTACTACAGGAGATCAGGGGCGTGGTTGCTGCAGAACCTGGAGCAGCACTGGAGCTGGAGACAGAGGCTCTGGCCCCAGAGGCTTGGAAGAAGCCGAAAACCCCCGTGGGAGACTGGGAGAAAGGTTTCGGTGAGGGCTGGACGTTAGGTCCTGTTTTACATTGTGAAGAGGGACACTTTACACATGTGTAGTTAGTGGCCAGACGGCTGAGGTTTTGATTTTATGGGATGTTTTTCTTCTATATACTGTGCCTCAATAAAACTGGTTGAGGCCAGTTTTAAACGGAAGACCCGTGTTTAGAGTGCCATCTCTCTTACCAAGGACGGCGATCCTGCGAGCTGAATACCCCCGGGCCGAGCCAAGATGGCGGCCGAAGGCATGTGAGGTGTCACATTGGCCATAATCCATGTTTTCCATAACTCACTTATGAGATTATGGCCTAGGAACCCAACCACACCTCGTGTCTAGAACACAAGAATTTTTTAGCTGTAGGGAACCACAGAAATGGAAATCAGACCAAATTATGAATCTGTCATATTTATATTTGGTATGCCTGTGTTAGTAAATCCATACTTGGGAACTTGGCAGTCAAGATATCTGGCTAGGAGACTTCTATGCAGAGCTATGACAGAAGCCAGAAATTATAGGCCACATGTATAAAAAACTGTCCATGTCGAATACTTTTTTTGTTGCCCATAGCAACCAGTCAAATCTCCTCTTTCATTTCATATGGGACTCTGAAAAATGGAATGGGAGCTCTGACTAGTTGCTTTTGGCAACAAAGAAAGTCTTAGGGCGACATTTCCCAACACGCCAACGCCAGTTTTTTATTCTATTTTGCGGCAAACCCACTTTTTACGCCATATTCTTGTTGTAAATGAACTGTCGTACACCAAAACTAGGCGCATTATACGCCGGGCACGACACTTTGTAATGCGTCCAAATATGGTGCACTGTGCGCCCCTGGCGCGAAATGCGCCTATTGAGGCACCTTACATATGTTATGCGCTCCCGTCGGGCAATTAGCCTCGATAGGTGCATACCATATACTACTAATGATATGATATGTGCCGTGAGTTGAGCAATGCGCCCTTTTTTGATGCAATGCGTCCTTTTTTGATACGATGTGCCTTTTTTTGATACAATGCACCCTATTTTGATACGATGTGCCATTTTAGGCGCATTAAGTAATCTATGCAAGGTATACCTGGCGCCAATTTTTAGAAAGCATCGGACTTTTAGGCGCACTTTACACTGATTTAATGCACCTAAAACTGGCATGGATACACCACTTTTCGGACATGTCGCCCTTAGACTTTGACAGTTTTCATACATGTCCCCCTATGACTTTCTTAGTGTCCCCTGCCATCCCCTCTGTGACCTAAGCAGGAGAAGGAGCTGGGAGGGTTGGGGTTTCCTTAACCCTTTAGCGCTGCAGCCACTTTTGGCCTTCCTGACAGAGCTCCGACATGTGACACTTTATGTGAGAATAACTTTTTGACACTTTTCTCGTGACAAATTGTGCTTTAAGTTAGTAAGAATTTTGGTCCATACAATTCTTGTTTATTTGTAAAAAATATTAAAATATTGTGAAAATTTTTAAAAATTTTCCATTTTCAAACTTGAAAAATTTCTGCGTGTAACACAGATACTTATTCCACTCAAAATAGTTTATAACTAGCATATGTCTACTGTAGGTTGGCATTATTATGGACTAGTCCAGTTCTGACCTGGCTTTGAGGGGCCTCTATGTTAGATACTCCTGGACGTCTAATACCGCTGGGACGTCTAATTAAGCCAGTGAGGCCCCGCCCCCGTGAGCGGGGCCTCACTTATTCAAACTGTTCCGCAGCCCGCCACTGGTCAGTACCCAGCGCGGCGCGGAGCAGTCCCGCCGCCTCCGGTTACAGCTCATTAGAGGTAAGTAGAAAAATGTTACATGTAGAGTCAAGCTGTGACCGGGAGCGCAGGCCCCCTCTCCCAAAGCACTGTATCATGTGAAGGGGGCCCCAGCCATGTGCCCCTGCCTCCCCTCCACAGCCTCCGTATGCCCCTACCTCCCCTCCACAGCCTCCGTGTGCCCCTGCCTTCCCTCCACAGCCTCCGTGTGCCCCTGCCTCCCTCCACAGCCTCCGTGTGCCCCTGCCTCCCCTCCACAGCCTCCGTGTACCCTTGTCTGCCCTCCACAGCCTCTGTGTGCCCCTGCCTCCCCTCCACAGCCTCAGTGTGCCCCTGCCTCCCTCCACAGCCTCCGTGTGCCCCTGCCTCCCCTCCACAGCCTCCGTGTACCCTTGTCTGCCCTCCACAGCCTCTGTGCGCCTCTGCCTCTCTCCACAGCCTACGTGTGCTCCTACCTCCCTCCACAGCCTACATGCACCCCGCTCGGCCTACCTCCATATGTCCCTGCCTCCGGACGTGTGATAGGACTACCTACCCAAACTCCTGGCTGCCTGGCTACCTACCTCCCTAGTTACCCGGCTACCTATCTCCCTGGCTACGTCTCAGGCTACCCGAATGGCTACCCAGCTACCTCCCTGGCTACCTACCTCCTTGGCTACCTGACTGGCTACCTCTCAAGCTATCCACCTGCCTCACTGGCTACCCGGCTACCTACCCACCTACCTACGGGGGGGGTACCCTTACCTGCTCACTACAACTAGCTACCTATCCGCAGGGGGCCCACTACCTACCTACCTATGGGGGGCTATATAAATAATTACCAGGGCACCAAGGGGGGAATTATTACCATTTGGAGCAGTATAGATGGGGAGTTTGTACATATAGGGCGGGCACAGGTAGGAAGATGGTAAAAAAAAATGAGGTGTCTCAGGTGTTTGTGTTGTGAATTCTGCAGGGACGAGTGGTGGCCGGAAGAAGTCATCAGACAAGAAAAAGTGTCTCAGATGTGGTGGTCCATCCTGCCGCAGCAGAATCACTCATTGGCACGCCTCCCATTTCAGGCAATCAAGGCTCCACCACCTCTGCTATAGGTAGTTGTCTGTCTTTCACATCATCTATCAGTCCAGATGCTCCTGCTCCTCGACACTCATGGCACCAGCAGTTGTGCACCAAGATGATTGCCAAGAAACAGTCGTTCACCTAGCCATCCCAAAGTGCAGAAGCTGACCATGATCCTGTCCAAGTTGGTGGTACTGCAGTCCCTTCCTTTTCAAGTGGTGGATTCTGCACTGTTTAGAGAACTGGCCAGGAAACGTTGCATGCACTTTAGCCATTCCTACACCGCCAAGCACACCCTCCTTGAGGGTATGAACAGAGAAAAAACAGAGAGAAATCTATGATCAGAACAAACCAGGGAGACATCTATGAACAGAGCAAAACAGGGAGAAATCTATGAACAGAGCAAAACAGGGAGAAATCGATGAACAGAACAAAAAAGGGAGAAATCTATGAACAGAGAAAAACAGGGAGAAATCGATGAACAGAGCAAAAAAGGGAGAAATCTATGAACAGAGCAAAACAGGGAAAAATCAATGAACAGACAAAGGCCATCAATGATTTCTTGATGATCCAAGTGGACAGGGATACTCCACTGTGTAAATTTTATGTCAGCCAGTGGCAGCTCATGCATGACACCTGCCGTTTGCACAGACCCTTTGAGAAGGCCACGTTATTTGTCAGTCGCCACGAATACGGGATGAATAACCTCATTCCACTGCTTCATGTCTTAGAACAGATGCTGCAAAATCTGTCTGGTTAGGGGACCAGAGACGTGGCGACTACATCTCACGGCCACATGAGTCCAGTGGGGGCTGAACTGGAGGAGGAGGAAGACATTGGAGCACAAGCAGTGTCCGACGAAATGAGTTGTTTTTCTACTCAGGTGACAGGAGAGGAGCAGGAGCAGCTGGAGGATGAGGCAGATGACCCAGACACACCATGGCAGTATACAGTGGAGATGGAGGCAGGGAGTCCCTCAGAGTCACTTGCACAGATGGCCCACTGAATGCTGATTTGCCTGGCTAGTGACAGCCGAATAGTCAGCATCCGGCAGAGGGATGACTTCTGGCTCTCCACCCTCTTGGACCCTCGCTACCAGTCCAAAATGGGAGCCTTTTCTTCACCTGCCGAGAGGGAGGAGAAACTCAAGTACTATAGAGAAATCCTATGTAGTCAGTTGGCCACTGCCGATCTGCGGCATCATCCATCCTGACAGGTCTGACCTGTTTCTTCACTGCCCCCGGCCCCCCGAGTGGCGTTAGCACCAGCAGCAGTACTAGGAGCAGACTCAGGACCGTAGATTCTTCTGGCTACCTGCCTCAGCTACTATTCTGATGCTGCCACCCACCTGATGCCAAACATCTGCTGCCAGTTGCTCCTTCAACCACCCACCATCTTTACCAGGGCCTGGTATTGACACCCACCTCCTCACTCTTCACTGGGCCATTATGTAGCCTTCTGATGCTGCTGCCACCTCACCACTCAGGTCTCCTCATGCTGCTGCTGTCATCTCCAGGCTATGCCACCATGTCACTCTCTAGCATGATGTTGCTGTTACTGCCACCTCCTCATTATGTCACCTAGCTGCCGCCACCTCAAGATTATGACATTGTGCCTCTCCGGGCCGGACTGGGAATAAAAATCAGCCCTGGCACAAAGCCTCCACCAGCCCACGTACAATATCCGCTTAAAAAATTTCCCTTGTTCTCGCACATTGCCACTTTCTAAAATAAACTACACTATACAGGTGCTTTCACACGGAGCATTTTTGGTGCGTTTTTCATGTGTTTTTGGTGCGTTTTTGTGCATAAGGCAAAGCAGTTAATGCTGTACATTTCTGCAAGAAAAAAAAGCATCAAAAAATGCTCCAAAAACCGCTCCGTGTGAAAGCACCTAAACACAAGCAAGAAAGAAAAAGTGGTGCAGAGAAACCCCTCATCACAGAGTCAGGTGCATTTGCTTTACAATCAGGGACAAGCCCACACTGACACTACATAAGCATCATCCTAACCTACAACCCCACCAATCACATCACCAGTAGTCAGGTCACCATCACATGAATACAGCACTGATTCAACACAGAAGTAAAATTACCCCTGACAGCAGGGACTCTCAGGAGACGTCATCTCTGATGGGAGTTGTTCTCTTCTTCTTTTCTTCTCCATCTGGTCTAAACCTCCATGACGTCTTCCATGATGAGTTGTTCCCTTCCATTTTTTCTCTGTCTGGTACAGCATGCAATGTCTTCTTCTCCCGGTCACTACTCGTCCCTGTAGAATTTACCACAAATACATCTTAGACTCCTCTCTTTTCCAGCACTTTCTTATCAATTCCCAAATCTGTACAAGTTCCCTATCCATAGTGCCCCAAATAGTAATAGTGCCCCCTTTGGTGCCCCACACAGTAAAAAGTTAGTAATTGTACCCCAAACAGCGTATGTTAGACCCTAAAAGTTACAAATTTCAAAATGTCAAATAAGTGGCATGTAAATAGGTAGATCCCCATTAGGTAGGTAAACAGGGCCTTCCTCCATTAATTTGGTAGGTAGACAGGGCCTACCCCTGTAATTAGCCAGGAAGATAGGATAGCCCCCAGTAACTAGCCAGGTAGCTGGGGCTGTCCCCAGTAACTAGCCAGCTAGCTGGGGCTGCCCCCAGTAACTAGCCAGGTAGCTGGGGATGCCCCAAGTAATCAGCCAGGTAGCTAGGGCTGCCCCCAGTAATTAGCCAGGTGTGGCCAGTAATTAGCCATGTAGGGCAAGTAATTAGCCAGCTAGGGCAAGTAATTAGCCAGGTCAGGCCAGGGGCAGTAATTAGCCAGGTCGGGCCAGTAATTAGCAGCCAGGGCCAGTATGTAGCCAGGCAGGGCTAGTAAGCAGCCAGGTAGGGCCAGTATGTAGGCAGGCAGGGCCAGTATGTAAGCAGGCAAGGCCAGTAATTAGTAAGGTAGGGCCAGTAAGTAGCCAGGCAAGGCCAGTATGTAGGCAGGCAGGGCCAGTATGTAAGCAGGCAGGGCCAGTATGTAGCCAGGCAGGGCCAGTATGTAGGCAGGCAGGGCCATTTATAGGTAGGCAGGGCCAGTATATAGGCAGGCAGGGCCACTTATAGGTAGGCAGGGCCAGTATATAGGCAGGCAGGGCCACTATAGGCAGACAGGGCCACTTATAGGTAGGCAGGGCCAGTATATTGGCAGGCAGGGCCACTTATAGGTAGGCAGGGCCAGTATATAGGCAGACAGGGCCATTTATAGGTAGGCAGGGCCAGTATATAGGCAGGCAGGGCCACTTATAGGTAGGCAGGGCCAGTATATAGGCAGACAGGGCCACTTATAGGTAGGCAGGGCCATTATATAGGCAGACAGGGCCACTATATAGGCAGGCAGGGCCAGTATATAGGTAGGCAGGGCCAGAATATAGGCAGGCAGGGCCAGTAAATAGGCAGGCAGGGCTACCTATAGGTAGGCAGGGCTAGTAGTTTAAAAATAAAAAAATAAAAACAATACCCACCTGATGTCTCTGCTTCCTCTTCTCTCCTTGTCCGGAGGCTGCTGAAAACAGAGTGCGGGCCACGCAGCCAGGCACGCGATGACGTCATCACATCGCACTCCTGCTGCGCGGCCTCCTGGGAGCTGAACGGCCGGGATCAGAAGATCCTGGCTGTTCTGCCTCGGGCCGCTGCTTGCGCCATGCAGTGCAGGCAGCGGCCATGATAGCTGCATGGCTGGGTCTGTGACCCGGCTGTGCAGCCGTGTGGTGAGGTGGGCCTCTCGGCCCCCTGGCACAGGAGTCCGGTCGCATATGCGACCATTGCAGACCCTGTACATGCGCCATGCGCCGGCACTCTGGGCCCGCTGGGGGGAAACACCGGCCCCCCTCGGCGGGTGCTCTGAGCTGGCGCTGCGGCCCGGACCCCAGCGGTCCACCGGTCCAGCCTGATGCTGCTGTTGCTGCTGCCGCCACCTCCACACTGTGTAATTGTACCAATCTGTGGCCTAATCATGCTGCTGCCACCTCGACAATCTGTAATTTTCCACTCTGTGGCCTATTCATGCTGCTGCCAACTGACCACTCTCTCAGTCGACCACCCTGTGGTTTCCTAATGCTATTTCCACCCTCCACCACTCTATGACGTTGCCACTATGTTTGGTTTTCCCCTTCTTTTAATCTGTCAGAAGGAATGAAAAGGACAAACACAACCGATTGTGTCTTCGGAGAAGCCGTAAGGCTAGTATGACATGGTCCTTTGTTTTCATCAGGATTGTCTGTTTGCAAGCAGGAGTGGATACAAAACACAGAAGACATGCAAATATTCCATTTACTTATTATTTTTGGGATCAATTCTTTTCTTTTTTGGCTTTAGTAAGATGGATAATTGACCAATTGAAAGCGGACACTTGTATGCATCATTGTAATGGCAAAATGATTTGTGACTAGTTTGAGCGATTACGTTGCATCGACCTCGGCATAGACGATAGTTCGGCCACCATCGTAAGGTTTTTCGATATTGAGCAGTCGATTATGAGCTATGAACATTAAAGTTTATGGAGAGCAACAACACCTTCATACTTACACCCAAACAGGGCTGTGAGAAGCGGGAATTTAACAGCCACAACGTCAAATTGATACCTGCTAACATCTAAGGCAACAACACTTAGGCTATAAAAGCCACTGAAAAAAAGTCACACACCATTCACAACCTCTGTCCCTTTACCACAGCATGACCCTTAAACCGCATCACCCACAAATTTAAAAAAAGTGCAGAGGCGTATTAGATGAACCAACATTTACTTGAACTGGACATTGAATATCCACTGTCCTGGAACGCAGCCTGACTGAAAAAAACCTCATGACCCACAGAATTAAAAAGTGCCGGAAGAAAGTAGTCTTTGAACCACCATTTTTAGTTGAACTGGACAATTGACAAACCCTGTCTGGACCCTGCAGCAAGACCCTTAAACTTGTCTGACCCAAAATAAAAAAGTGCCGGAACAAGAGTCCTTTCAACACCAAATTTAGTTGAACTGGACATTGACAGAGCTGTCCTGGACCAGCAGTATGACCATTAATCCTGTCTGACCCCAATTAAAAGTGCCGGAAAAGGAGTCTACAACCACCATTTTAGTTGAAACTGGACATTGACAAACCCTGTCCTGGACCGCAGCATGACCCTTAAACCTGCCTGACCCACGATTAAAAGTGCCGAAAAAGGAGTCTTTCCAACCACCAATTAAGTTGAACTGGACATGACTAGAACTGTCTCATGGACCGCAGTAAATGACCATTAAACCTGTCTGACCCCCAGAAAAAAAATTGCGGAAAAAAGGAGTCTTTCAACCACCATTTAGTTGAACTGTACATTGACAAACCTGTCCTGGACCGCAGCATGACCTAAAACCAGTCTGACCCACAGATTAAAACAGTGCCGAAAAAGGAGTCTTTTCAACCCCCATTTTAGTTGAACTGGAACATCGACTAGAACTGTCCTGGACCGCAGTATGACCATTAAAACCTTCCTGACCCCCAGATAAAAAGTGGCCGGAAAAATTAGTCCTTCACCCCAATTAAGTTAAACTGGTACATTGACAAACCCTTGTCCTGTAACCGCAGCTTGACCCTTAAACCCTTCTGACCCACAGATAAAAGTGCCCGAAAAGGAGTCTTTCAACCACCATTTAGTTGAACTGGACAATGACTATACCTTCCTGGACAGCAGTATGACCATTAAACCTTGTCTGACCCCCATTTAAAAAGTGCCGGGAAAATGAGGTCTTTCAACCACCATTTAGTTTGAACTGGACAATACTTCCCTGTCCTGGGGCCACAGTAAGACCATTAAACCTGTCTGACCACCCAACCCAGTATAAAAAGTGCCAGAAAAAGGAGTCCTTTCAACACCATTTTAGTTGAACTGGACATTGACTATACCTGTCCTGTGCCACAGCAGACCCAGGGCCGGAAGTTACAGTGCGGTGCGGTGAGAGCCCATGCAGGCGTATTCTCATCTATTAACACCAGCGTTCACAAATGCCCCTGATGACGCAGCAACGAAAAAACTGTTCGTGCTGAAGCAAAAGTGCGGAAGCGGATGTGAGACACCAGCCTTCCTCAGTCACCGTCAACCTGGTTAGACGCTTCCCCCCGTATGAGTGCGGACCAATTGAGCATCACTTGGAAATACTGGTGGTTAAAACGCTCCTGTTCCACCCAGGTGCCCCTTTATCTTCTGGCATCTTTTTCCTCAATTTACTCAACGTGCTGGAGAAAGAAAGTCTCTGTACTTTGATTCTCTGTCCGTGCCTCCATACTCCATGTCCCCCTCTAAATAACCTACATCTGGTCAAGTTTTTTTCCTGTCCTCCCCATGTACAATTCAAGAGGAAATTTTTTACCAAGCTATTTTGTACATGCAAGTTTTTTAGTAGTTTATTCCTGAAAAACACATTTTTAAAATAGGATGGAATCCCACCATGACTTTTTTCCTTTTTTTTGTATTGTATTAAATGGGTTGTTCCCTCAATACAGGGATTGATAGCAAATGTTAAAGGATCTGCAAAAACAAGTCATTTTGCAATATGTGTCAATTAACAGTGTTCCCTAACTATTCCTTTTTTCCTGACAGCACCATCACCCTTGAGCCACTCTTGACAATTGTGAAGAACAAAATGTCTGTTAGAAACAACAATTTTTATAATAGGACTGTAGTAATGGCTGCAAATACAAAGCAAAAATGCCCCCAAAATTCAAACATGACCCTTGAGCCTACATTGGCAATTGTGAAGAACAAATGTCTGTTAGAAACAACATTTTTTTATAATAGGACCTGTAGTATAGCTGCATTTTCATGCAAGATGCCCCCCCAAAAATTCAAGCATGACCCTTGAGAGCAACTTTGGTCAATTGTGAAGACAATGTCTGTTAGAAACAACATTTTTTTTATAATAGGACATGTAGTATTGCTGCCATTCAAAGCAGCAAGACCCAAAAAATTATAAAAATAGACTTCTCAGCACTGTTTAAAATTGTGGGGGAGAAATGCCCACTTAAAGCCACATTTCTGATCCAATGACCATGATAAATTTGCTGTACTCACAGCTACATACCCCGAAAAATTAATAAATTATGACTTCTCAGCCACTATAAAAATTGTGAGGGAAAATGCCACATAAAAAGCCACATTTCTTGTCCAAAGTACCATAATATACTGGATCTCACACACCATGTGACCCTCAAAACCATTGACAATAAGAGAAAACTTCTTAAGATAAAGTGAGTAAATGGAATAACGTGTTTCATAAAACTGCTGACTTTTACAGTCTCCTCCAACCATCAAAACCACAAAATGAACTGTTGGAATAGAGATAAAATTGCAGTAAGAAATGATCATTTTTAAAAAACATTTTTCAGAGGACCATTTCTGTTTGAAGAGGAATGTTAAGTAGACTGGCAAATTATCGTGGACCTCGTCAATTTGGGACAAAACATAATAAGAAATCCATGCCTGATTCATCTATGAAAGTCAAACGATCCACATTATCTGTGGAAAGCCGGATGTGTTTGTCCTGTAATGACTCCTCCAGGCTGTGCTGAAGGTCCGCTCAGCTATGAACGCTGGCTGCTAGGGCAGACAACACCTCTATGGCGTGAACGAGCCGCTCGGGCCAATTAGTCCATTTTGGATACCCAGAAGTCTATTTGGTGCGGGACACAAACAAAAAACCATCGGTTTGAGACGCAGATATTCGTGCACCCATGATCTTAAGCTGATCTCTGTGTGTTGGAATGTGTGCCCTGCAATTGCATGCTTGGTGAGGTGGTAAACAAAGATTGCCATAGTCACCCATTAGCTCTGCCACCCTTGCCTGCTGCTGCCTGCTACGCCTACTGGCACTCTACTGTCTGTCACGTCGCGATCGTTAATCCACCGTGACATTTGGGGAACGTGAAGCAGACGCAAACAGATTACTCCAATTGATCAATCAATCACAGGTCCTCCATTTCCTGCAATTTTACTCTCTATTTTGGAGTGGAGTGAAGAAAGTGCGTTTTTTATTGTACCAGGGGATCCAGAGGCTGGCCACCCAGTATCTGTTTGTTCATTTTGATGCTTTATGTGAGGAGTCAGTTGGAGGAAATGAGGCATCCAAGCCCTCACAAGGTGAGAGATGGATCTTGATTTCCGAAGCCGTCCTGGGTCGGGGCACTAGCAAACTGATCTCCTCAACTTCCTCCTCCGCCTCAAATTCGCGCCAACCTCTTTCCAAGGCAGGACTGCGGTAACATCGGTGTCTAGGAATACCTACTCCTCCTCCTCCTCCTCCGCGCCCTCCGGCACAGCTTCAACACCGCCCTGACTTGCCTCAGATGAGGCACCCTGAGAGCTGATGCGCCACCAAGCACTAGCCCTGCACCCCGAACACTGCCCTAATGATACCGAATGAAATTGTGAAACAGTCCGTGCCTTGGTGGATTCGACGGAGAGAGAAGGCTCCAAGTCCGCATTTGGGTGTCCGTCTCCTCCTCCGTCGCTGGTGGGACCTGTTGTTTCAGAGTGTCCAATGATCGTCTCCAGAACTAAGATCACCACAATGCTCAGCTGACAAGGCATTGTCCGCACTGACAATTTTTGGTGGCTTCTTTCAAAACTGGCAAAGGATGGTGCATGAGCTCTTTCAATCACCTGCCTCCACTCTCGTGGCTCAACACACCCTGAAGTCGCACCTGTGCTTGTCAGGCATGTGTCAATCGTACTTGCTGTATGGCATTCGCTGCAAGCACAATCGCTGGAGCATGTGGAGGGTGGAATTCCAGCGTGTTGCCCACGTCAACACTGAACTGGTTGACGGGAGGCCGAGGCTTACGCTGCAAAGCATCCAGGCTGGACTAAGCAGGGTGCATAACGGCGGAAGTGCAACTCAGACCTCGAGCCCTTCTTCAGCAGCAGTCCAGAACCACGGGTAGCTCTTAGAAATTTCTGTACTACGAGGTTCATGACATGTGCCAGGCAAGGATGTGCTCCACCTTCCGATCTAAGCGGCGATCCAAGCAGATTTCGTCACCGGTATTTCCACACCACCTTGCCTTGGCCCAAGGGTTCATTCCCACCAGCCAGCGCTCGTCCTCGTTGCGGAGAGCCGACCACAGCTCCCTGACCTGTGTGGGGACGGTCTCCAAGACAGATTTAATTTCAAGAACGGCTTGGTTTCTCTGGGCACGTGTTCCACCAGAGGACCTTTGGGGGAAAGAGCCCTGCATCCAACCCTCCAGTTTTTGAAGAGCGTGCCGCCGAGCCTGAGGAGCCACCGTCACCGCCTCAGGAACATCCACCCAGTCACCAAGTGAGCTGTCACAGAGTGATATAGCGGCCATGGCCGTGCTTACTATCCATGTGTCCGGTGGTCAGATGGACGCTTTTCCCGGACACAGTATGCAAGACAACGAGCTTGAAAAGTTAGATGACACGTTCCTGGCCAGGGCAGGACGGCTTTTTTGGCAAAGAAATGCTGCCTACGGCATCTTGTATTGGGTCAAGGCGAGGGCCATGACGTGGCTGAACCCATCTGTGACCACCATACTGAAAGCAACATTTCCAAGGCCAAAAGCCTGGCAATGCGACAATCAGGCTTTTGCTTTGTGGATGGTTTTGGGTTCAAGAGTTTCTTCTACTCCCGAAACCTGGTTAGACAGAAGGCAGGCTGCTAGACTGGCCGCTGTACAGCGTGCCGGTCATCAAACTGGGCGGGAGAGAGGGGTAGGATGGGTCTCTGGTGAGTGCTGTGTACTCGGGCGACGGTGGAGGCTGAAGCGGGAGGCTGATCCCTGATCCTGACTCCTGAGAGCACAGGGCAGCCTGAGAACGCTTGTTGGTGCGAGGAGGCGGAGACAGAAGGTGGTTACAGTGGTTGGAGGCCCGGCGTCGTCTGGCCTTTTTTAGCCAAGTGTTTGCCTCCATTTCAACTCCTGCATTCAGTCTGCATGTGACTAGACATGTTGGGGGTGTTAACCACCTCTAATGTTCTTGCCTCTACTTATGCGTTTACGGCAAAGGCGGGCATATGACATCGCTGGTGAATCCAAGGCTTTGCTCAAAGAAGGCCCAGCTTGAGATGTCCTGGACCTTTTTGATGGCGACAAGTTAGGAGCGTTGTTTGCGCTGAACCGTGCTGGCGTAAATCATATTCAGCGTACTTCTGCGACCGCCCTCTCCCTTATTGTGGCTGACCCCTATTGACACTCAACCCCCATCGTCTTCCACTCGAGCCCACTGCTGAAGCAGCCTCGCAGCAAATTCTGCGGAAAAGACCAGGATGGGATCCGCAATGTCATCATCCATCATCACAACACAGTGACATGGACCTCCTGACATTCTGCATCCAGAAGGCTGCGGGCTACAAGCAAAGGGCACTGCAAGGCGTTTGCAGACCCGCCCGGGATTTTTGAGAATTGACCGTCTTCCTCTCCTCCTCTGATTGGCATCAGTACTGGGCTCAGAGCAGACTAAATCATCCTCTGATCTTGATAACATGCATACTGACCAACCGCATTTTTGTCATCAAAGAGGTCTTCAGAAAAATGATTATCCACAGTGTGGGTACACGAGATGACATTGGCTCCTTCGCTTCATTTTGGTTGATGACGATGATGCTGATGATGACATATGGGTGGCTCATGACTGGGAGACTAGGCGGTACGACTGCTGGATTGCAGTTGCATAACCACTGAATAACAGATTGGTGACTGCTGTTCGTTACTGAGATATCACAGGCCCTGACCCAGCATGACAGGCCTGAACGTCCTAGCATACCGATATCCTCTTGCAATGGCGTGTTGAGCCAGCACTGGAAGGAGCACCTTCTCTGGACCCTCTACCCACCAGGTGCTACCCCCCTTCTTTGCTCGCTTACCACCTGAATTCGCTCCATGTTAAAAATATAAAAATTTGAGAAGGTATGGATTATTTGGAAGTCTATAAATTAAAAGACGGCAAATCACAGCTATTCTCAAAACCCTCTAATCAAAAACAAATTTGCCTGATTCCAAATTAACAATCTGGACTGGCAAAAGTGCAAAAAAACACAATCCTGTTATGTATTCGATGATACAACAAGGTATTTTTTGTAACCTTTCAATTAACACTGTGGTGACAATAAAATTGCTGTATCTTGAAATAAGTGCATCGCTATCTGAATATACTAAAATCTTGGACTGGGCAAAAGTGCAAAAAACACGTATCTGTTATGTTTTCTATAATACAAGTTGTTTTTTGTACCTTTCAATTCACCTGTGTGACTATAAAATTGCTGTATCAATATAAAGTAGCACGCAATCTGAATAAACTAAGCTGCAGTGCCCAAAGTCAAAAAAACACTAACTGTTATAGATTTCGGATGATACAAAGTATTTTTTGCACCTTTCAATTCACCTGTAGTGACTATAAAAATCGCTGTATAATATATAAGTGCACGCCTAACATGAATGAACAAAAGCCTGCCGTGCGCCAAAGGTCAAAAAAACACGTATCAGTTAAACGATTCGGATGATACAAGGTATTTTTGGTAACCTTTCAATTCACTCTGGGTTACCTATAAAATTGGCTGTAGTCAGAAAAAGTGCACGCTATCTGAATGAACAAAGCTGGCAGAGCGCCAAAGTCAAAAAACACATAAACTGTTTATAGATACGGATTATACAAGGTATTTTTGGCACCTTTCAATTCACCTGTGGTGACTAATAAAATTTGGCCTGTATCAGATATAAGTCAACTCTATCTGAATGAACAAATCTGACTGGGCAAAAGTGTCAAAAACACGTATCTGTTTATGATTTCGTTATAATAAAAGTTTGTTTTTGGTACCTTTCAAATTCACCTTTGGTGACATAAAATTGCTGTAATCAGATATATGTCCACGCTAATCTGAAGAACAAAGCCTGCAGTGCGCAAAGTCAAAAAACACGTATCTGTTTATAGATCGGATGATTAACAAGGAATTTTTGGCACCTTTCAATCACCTGTGGTGACTATAAAATTGCGTATAAGATAAAAGAGCACGCTATCTGAAAATGAACAATAGCTGCATTTGCGCCAAAGTCAAAAAAACACTATCCTGTTATGTATTTGGATATCAAATGTATTTTTGGCACCTTTCAATATTCACCTGTGGTGACCATAAAATTGCTTATAAGATATACTGTAAGTGCACGCTATCCTGAATGAACAAACTGCAGTGCGCCAAAGTCAAAAAACACGTATCTGTAATGTATTCAGATGATACAAGGTATTTTTGGCACCTTCAAAATTCCTACCTGGATACTATAAAATTCCGTATCAAGATATAAGTGCAACGGTATCTGAATGAACAAACTGGACTGGGCAAAGTGCAAAAAACACGTATCTGATATTTTTTCTATAATACAAGTTGTTTTTGGTACCTTTCAATTCACCTGTGGGTGACATAAATTGCTGTATCAGATAAAGGTTGCACTCTAACTGAAAATGAAACAAATCTGGACAGGGCAAAAGTGCAAAAAACACGTATCTGTTATGTTTTCTTAATAAAGTTTGTTTTTGGTACGTTTCAATCACCTACTTGGTGACTATAAAAGTGCAGTTCAGATTATAAGTCACGCTATCTGAATGAACAAAGCTGCAGTGCGCCAAAGTCATAAAACACATGTATCTTTATAGATTCGGATTATACAAGGTATTTTTTGGCACTTTCAATACTCCGTGGTGACTAAAAATTGCTGTATAAGATAAAGTGCAAGCTATCTTCAATGAAACAAAACTGGACTGGGCAAAAAGTGCAAATAAAACACGTATCACCCCAGTTATAGATTCTGATTATACAAAGGTATTTTTGGCACCTATCAACCTTGCTGGACAACAAGATTGCTGGATTCAAATTTAAGTGGCAGGTGGAGATATCAACAATGGTGGAATGGGTACAATAGAAAAAAAGAACACCACTAATCTTAATGTATACTGTAAAATAAAAAGTGGAGTTTTGCACCTAACAAAGAGACCTGCAAATAACAGAAAATGAAGTGTCTCCTAAATAAAGATCACACTTGCCCAATATCCAGAAATATTTCATTGGCAACTTTTAATAATGAAGATATTGCAGTGCAAGTCTACACTAAGACTTGTGAACTTTATTCAGTGTCCCTTTAAAGAGCTTTTCTGTGTTCGCCCACGTGCCCCCCGCCCCCCTCCCCCCCCCTCCCCCCCCCGTGACTTTAAACGATAGATGCGGCTTTCACATTCTCTAGCTAACTCCCTCAACACTTCCAATGTCTAATCTAACTAACAGCTAATAATAGAGGTTTCTCTGTTCAAAATAGTATTATTTCGCGAGTGGTTTAGTAGACCTCCAACCTAAGTAAGAAACGCTGGAGAGACACTGAGGCCTAGGAACATTAAGGTCTGTTCTACATGTTAAACAAGGTCATGTGATTTTTCAGCCAATCGAAACCATACACACATCCCAGTCATGACGTCGCACACGACCTCTCACCGCACTCACTCCTATCTAATCTGTAAGTTTATTGGATGGCCCGCCAAAATGTCCGGAAGCGCCGAAAATGGCGCGATATTAATAGATTATATGCGCAGATTTTTAACAAATAATCGAGTGATCGAAAAATCCTATTACCACAAAACCGTGCCCGATTTCAAAACTTTGTCGATAAAAAACGCTCAACACTACTAATTACGTCATTGCAAAATTACGATGACATTTCACCACGTCCACTCTTTTGGGGGGCTGTAACATGAACAGCGTTTAACAGAAACACGCACTATACGTGAAAAAAATTAACTCATTTCCACAGATATCAATATCCACAAGAGACTGAACTGTCTGGAATTTAGAAGTAACGTAGGAGCTTGAAAATAACCAAACACAGGATTTGACACAGAATTTATCCAAAAAGTGGATAAATTAACTCTAGCCACAGATTAAAATTACCCCCACAGACTGAAGTTGATGGATATCAGGCGTGTATGGTGCAAAATAACACACCCTGTATTTGACTCCAAAATACCCCACAAACAGAGGATAAATAACCTTGGGTAGAAAATACCCTACACCAGTGAACCAGATCGAATTCAGAATTATGTGCAGAAATACACACACCCTGTATACCCACAAACATAAAATCAAAACAAAATACATAACGCTGTATCAGAACAAGTGTGTATATGACACACACTTGTGAAGATCTTACACCCCAGTAGCTCAAAAAAAAAAAAACGGGTTTTGTTTTTGCACAGAGTGCAATAAAGTGCTGTAGCAGATAGATGCTAGTGACAGGAAAGCCCAACAGTGACAAGTGTCAGAATTTAACATGGAGTTCCGTTTTTTAAGGGCTGTGACGTCAAAAGAAGCCCGCTGGTTGCTGATTGGCTTCATGTCTGCACATGTCATGAGGTGTCTTTCCCTTCTTCTCCCAGATTCTCTGCCTCATGTCACGCCATGTGCTCGCGGCCATTTTATAAAAAAAGACGATTCGTTCCTGCGAAGTAGCATAAACTTCGCCTTCGTGCAGAATCAGATTTTTCCTGAAATTCTTAACGAATTCCACTTCGTTAGAATTGATTCCCCCATCTCAAGTTCACATTAGTGTTTTTCAGATTTATATTTAACGCAACACTTTTTGAGAAATTAACTTTAAAATTGCTAAATTGACCAAATTCTTTCAATATAGCCATTAACACTGGGAGGGAGGTAATGGGCTGTGATATGTATAAGAGGAGATCATTCGCAAATGTGGAGCATTTATATTGTTGACCTTTAATCTGTAGACCCTATGTAATCTGTGTTTCTAATAAGTTGCATTAGACATTCCATTATTATTACATAAAGAATAGGGGACAAAGGACATCCCTGCATGGTACCGTTGAAAGGGTCTAGAAAGGGAGCCATTAATTCTTATTTGGTGCATGGTGATTGATATAGTGCTAGGATCTTTTGCATCAATAATGGTCTAATACCGATGTTTGACAGATCAGACTGCAAAAACTGCCAGTCCACTCTGTCGAATGCTTTTTCAGCATCCAATGACAAAAGGATACAAGGTGTAACTACGGTAGTTATTGGGCGTAATTTATGATAGAAAATGTTTTAGTTTGTTATTATTTTTCCCAATAAAAACCCCTTTTGAAAAAAAAATACCTATATTTTTATCTTATGTATTAATTTGGCAAATAATTTTTCGTTTTCATTTTAAAATGGCCTGCGGGAAAAAAGGGGTTTATGGTTTAGGTAAAACAAATTTGGGCTTTTTAATTTTGGGGGGTTTTGAACCAAAAATTTAAAGGGGTTTTAAAAAGTGTTATTAAAATTTTTTTTTTAAAAAATTGCGTTTTTTGGGCCGGCTTACCGCGGTTGAAGATCACTAAAATTTTTAAAAATTAATTAATATAAAATTTTTCTCTAAACTAAACGGTAAAAAAATTTTTAAAAAGGCTTTTTGGAAATAATTTTTTTTTTTTTTTCTTATATGGACGTGTATTTTGGTTTTTTTTTTTTTCGGGATGAGTTGCCATTTTTAAGTACATTTTGACGTTTTATGGTTTTTGATCGCTTTTTTTTTTTTGAATCCTTTTTTTGGAACCCGGGGGGTGAAGAAAATACTGCAATCCTAGAAATGTTTTTTTTTTTAACAGGCCACCATGCATATATGTACAATAGTTATACTTTGGGGGCTGATACATATGGGATACCCAATTTAAAAATTTTTTTTTTTTTCATTGAGGGCTTTAAAAAAAAAAGTTTTTTTATTGTGTAAAAAAATATTTAGCATTGCAATCTTCTATAAAAATTTCTTTATTTTTCCTATACAGAGCTGTTTTAAGGGCTTTTTTTGAAAGGCGAACTGACTTTTTTAATTGGTAAAAAATTTTTGTGTTTATATAATTTTTTGATTGCTTTTTATTCCTTTTATGTACCCCGGTGAAAAAAAAATCGTTTTTTTTTTTTGCAGCGTTCACGGCGATTAATTAAAAAAGATTTATAAGTAGTCGAATGCACAGTAATACCAAATATGGTACTTTTTTTTTTTTTTTTTTTTTTTACTTTTTTCACTTTTTTTCCTTTTTTTCCCAAGGAACTTTACAGTACGAAGATCACTGATACAATAGAGATCAGTACATAGCAGACAGCGGGAGATCGAAGGAGCTCCCTCCTCCTGTCTTTCCCCTAGCTGCGGTGATCTCGATAGAACCCTGCAGCTAAGGGGTTAATCACCCACGCGGGAGCCACTCTGCTTGGGGGTTTTGGCAGCAGGGGGGCCCCCCTTTAATCAATGGCTGGCCCCCCGTTGCGTCGGCAGGCTCGCTTGAAATCCCAAATATCCAGGACCCCGGGGTAGTCTATTTACGGAAGTCACTTCCCCCAAAGGAGGGTATGTCAGGGTATTTTAGGTGTAGAATTATCTTTTCCTTCTACTCCTTACCCAAATTAGATGCTCCGCCAAATTGGGTTTATTACAGCTTCAATAGCTCAGAGCTAAGAGAGATACACACCACCCTCCAGGCTGGATATAAATCGTTTTAAAATCACATAATTACATTTCGACAAAACTTTGAATCAATGACTATTCATCACTAATGTTTGGTAAGGCGGTTGCTTAGAGGCAGTTTATAATTTGCATCACACAGTTGCTAACATCTTCTGATAACAACATTCCTAAATTTGTGTCGTCCAAGGGAGAAGAATAATCTAAGGCCTTGGTTCTTAGTCTCTTGAAAATTTTTCTTTTGCAGATCACAACTGTGGGGAAAATCTGCAAAAAAGGGGCAAACAAAAAGCATTAGAACACAAAACCTGGTAACCTTGCTAAAGTTTAATGATAGAACATTATGAGTTCCCCCCTTAAATCATCACCTTGACACCCCCAAAATTAAAACTAAATCTTTTCTATCCCCTTCCCCTGGACACTGGGTAAGGAGGGGGAAGGGGGGTAACTGTCCCTATGACTGAAGCAACTAATTTACCCCCTACCTGAGGGGGGGGTCCTATTCCGCCCCGACAGCTGCTGACCTCTAAAAAACGAAGACCTGTCATAGATAGGGGGATAAAGCTGAAAATTCTAGGTCTGGCAAACAAAAGGGCACCCCTGAAGAAGCCCACACCTTGCTCTCCCAACCCCCCTCGTGGGATTTTTTTTATGGCTTTTTGGTCAATCGTACCCTCCTGTGAACGTTTTTTCTCTTGGGGAAACGGGTTTAGGGAATTCTCTTCCATGCGGGGTGCCCACCCTTCCAAGTAAGCGAGCACAGGACGCCTAAAAAAAATCCCTAATCCCTTTGACAACATTTCTTGATGCAAGGAATACACACACCCAACTTTTCAGGACTAAGAACACTACTCCCAATACCATTCCTCTTGGGCTAACCACCCCCCATCCACCCCTCCAGGAAAAAACTGATCCCCGGCCCAAATTTCTGAACCCTTTCTCATCCAAAATTTTTAACGGCTAAGGTCCCTTCCCATTTGGTCCTGTATTGTTAGGGATTACGTACAACACATTCATGGACAAATCGAAAACTCCTCCTTCTCTGCTAGACCAGCCAGACCCCTTTCTATTGGAAACCATGATTGGGTGGGCCCTATTTTTTCGGGCAGGCCTTGTGGGGCTCCCGAGGTCAAATGAACCCTGTTGGTTAAGTAGATATAGTTTAACCCTTTTCCACATTCTTATTATTGTTTTTGGGTATAATGACCAAACCCGCCTTTACCGATCCCTGTTTTAAATTCATCGGGCCCCCCCTTGGGGTTGTCCTTTTTCACCCAAATAAATGGGGTCATAACTGTTTTTGGTTTGGGCCACGGGATCTCCAAACTCGTTTGTGGGGAGGCTATCCCCTCTCTGCTCCTTCCAGTGGCAATAGTGTAAGGCTTATAGCCTTTGCTAGGGCACTTCCCCTGACCAGTTGCCTTTAACCGGACATTTTCATGACCACAGATCCAAAAACATCACATAGATTGTACCTGATTGTTGTTTGGGGGCATCACTAAGGTCCCAAAACAGTAACCGGTTTAAAATTTTAAACCCAAAGTCTCTACCAACTCCCTTAATAGAAAAACAAGTTAACCCCAGGATATATGGTAATTCCGAGCTGGCAAGGTCTCTGGTTATAAAGGGGGTCTTTACCTTTTCAACGCCACGGGTAGGATCAAATTACTTTTTGGAAACAAACGGGGGAAAGCATTTTTTTGAGGTTTGGTCAAAGTGTAAAGGGACTGACCCAAGATGGGGCCCGGGCACTAGAACATACATAAAAATTAGATTTATTTCTGGGAAACAGAATACTTACCCATTCTACCAGAAATTCAATAATAAATCCAGTTTCTATTGCTAAATGGCCTCTATGGGGGGTTTGAAATGGCTATCATTTTTTTATATTTTTTGTGCCTGAACTTCGCCATTTTTGTATTCTATGATCGGGGACTCTGTTTCCTCCTTGGGGGATCTACCATGTCTTTTAATTTTTTAAATAGTGAGGTAGCTTCCTCACCTCCACCAAAAGTCCCCAGGACATAAACCCCCCTATTTTTTGGACTAGGATTGTCAGGGTTTAAAACCAATTTGGGGTTTCCCTTAACCACTACACAGGGGTGGTTTGAACAAAGTCATTCTAGCAAAAACCTACCATTTTTTCTTTTTTTTTCATGCAGTTTTGGGGCATATCCCCAACAGTCCGGTGTCCTCCTACGCCCCCCAGAATCACACTTACTCCCGCAATGTCTTTGGGTCACACAATTATTGTGTCCCCACCGGCACAGTATCATAGATATTTTTTACCCCAAGTCAGCCCAAGGGCTATCCCCGGGTAAGGGGCCCCACATTGGGCAATACCAAAACTCAAATTAAAGGGTTGCCCTTTGGGGTACGGGAGGAATTAGATCAAAAAGTGACACCCCTTCCTTTTGGTGTCGCTACCTCTTATTCTTCTACACACACCCAGAAAATCGAAAAGGAAAAGAAAAAAGGAGTGATCATGTGACCGGGCTGGCCGCAGCCCCTTTCCTGCAAGTGAACTGCACCCACGTGGGCCTTCCTTCAAGTTCACCGGGGCGGGACACCAGGAAATGTGGTATGGTCCTCAAATCTGGATCCAAGAATCTCTGACTTTTTTTCACCCACACAAGTTACCAGGTTTAGCTTGTGGGGGCTGGAATTTGGGAAAACACTGTAGCATGGGTTTGTTTTCAATTTATTACACAACTTTTAAAAATATTTTAAAGGGTATCATTCCCTTCCCAACTGCTTGGATAGTACCCCCCCTAATCGGCGGGGCGAGAAAAATATCTCTAAAGGGGTGAGCCCCGTGGGCCCGACTAGGGGTGTTTTTTGGCAGAATAGAGTGCAATGGGGAAGATATCAGGCCCGGGGAAAAACTTTTTTTGCTAGCTTTCAGAATTTTTTTCTTCGAGGCGTTCATTTTTTCCAATTTTTTACTGGATTCAGGATGGTAGGGGAGTGTGCGGGGCCCAAGGTCAGCTCCTACTAGTTTCCAAATGTCTCTGTTACTTTTTGCAATGAAGGTAGGTCCTTGGTCAATTCAAAAACCTCGGATACCAAACTCATACCAATTCAGTCGACACATCTTTAAGATATGCTTGTTGGGGCTGACTATGGTTAAAATTTTGGGAAATTGAGGGCCAATGAATGGATATTTTTTGTAGGGTGAGGGCTTCTTGTTTTGTTGGTTGAATCTTGATGGTTTAGGTTCAAAACTTGAATTGAGTTTCGATTTGATTGTTTTCTTGAGGATGAGGATTGGTTGGCCTTAGTACAATGTTTCCCGGTGTCATCACGAGCTTTAGTGCACACGCCCCAGATATTCCGGATCGGTTGCAATAAAAACAATTTTTTTGGGAAATTCGGCCTTTCCCACCAGAGGGGGCATTGGAAGTTTTGCAAACCCTTTTGGTTGATATGAGTTGGTAGGTTGAGGGCCCTGGTATACTCGCTGGGGGATTTTTACAGTACAGTCTCAGGAGTCTAAGTGGGCCCCGGGGGGCTCTTTAAGTAGGGACACTGTAGAAACCTTCTTTAATTGTTAAGGACAGTCTGAGCCAAAAAGAACTCTGAGCCTTACAAAAAAAGAATTGACTTCCGGGACTTTGCATTTCTGCTCAAATTTCAAAGTAATCCGAATGGGTTTTAAGGGACCTGTAACAAACGCCCTTGAAAAGAGGATTTTGTAGCTTTAGGGTTTATGTCAAATCCATGGTCCGTGAAAAAATTATCCACGGATTCAGTAGGGCCTTGATTAAATTGAGATATTATTGGGATTTGCCCAAACGTTTCCCTTGGGCCCGAGTAGTGTTGAGCGATTATTATCGACAAAGTTGAAATCGGGACGGGCTTTACGTTATGGATTTTTTTAATCCAGCGAAATTTAGGTTAAAATCTGTGCATAATCTATAATTCTGCCATTTTCGGGGCTTCCTTCATTTTTTGGGGGCCCCCAAATCACTTTCAGAAAAGACAGGGTTTAGATTTGTTGGGGACCATGACGGGATGTGTATGGTTGCGATTGGGTGGAAAAATCACAGACCCCCCGTTTTTTTATAAACACCCTTCCATTCATGATCATTGTTTTAGCGTCTCATACAAGGGCGTGCCTCTGCCCCCTGTCCAAACACTCAGCAAACGCTCAGCGAAATTTTCTATTTTTTCCAAGACAGCTCTACTTTTATCTGGATCCTTTAAAATTAGTTAGCAATTTTGCAGATTTTTTGGAGTTAGGCAGAGAATTTTAAAGGAGATCTACCGTGAAAGTCACGGGGGGGAGGCAGGGGGGGGGGGCCCCGGCAAAACAGACAATCTAAAAGGAATACTTATATTTCCACCCCAAAATTTGTTTAGACATTGCATTCCTTTTAAAAAGGATACGATCTTTCTAGTAAAAGCCCGTCTATTTGTTAGGTCAAAACTCCACTTTTATTATCATATACATTTCAGATAGGTTGTTCTTTTTTTAATTTTGCCCCAAACCCCTTTGTTTATATAGCCACCTTTCAGTTAAATTTGAATACAGCAATTTTTAGTCACCCCCAAGTTAAAGGGGGCCAAAAATACCTTTTATTATCCCATAAAATTCAGACAGGTGTTTTTTTTTCACTTTTTGGGCAGTCAAGCTTTGTTATAGATTACTTTGCATTAAATTTAATACAGCAATTTTGAGTCACCACAGTTATAGGTCCAAAAAAAAACCTTTTAATATCTGTATAATTTCAACAGGGGTTTTTTCACTTTTGGGCACAAGCTTTTTTATAGATGACTTTGCAGTTAAAATTTTAATACAGCAATTTTTGTAGTCACCAAAGGTGAATTTATAGGTACCAAAAATACCATTTATTATCCCCCAAAAAATTTCCAGACAGTTTTTTTTCACTTTTGGTCATCAACTTTTTTCATAGAGCTAAATTTGCAGTTAAATTAAAAGCAATTTAGTATCACCACGGGAATTGATAGGGCCAAAAAATCCTTTTAATATCCCTATACATTTCAACAGGGGTTTTTTTTTTACTTTTGGGCAGTCAGTTTTTTCAAAAGCTTACTTTGCATTCAATTTTTAATACAGCAATTTTTTACACCACAGGTGAATTGAAGGTCCAAAAAATACCTTTTATTTTCCGTAACATTTTCAAGACAGGGGTTTTTTCACTTTTTTTGGGCATCAAGCTTTGTTCATAGAGCACTTTCAGTTTCAATTTTAAACAGCAAATTTTGTAGTCACCACAGGGTAATTGAAAAAGGGCCAAAAAAAAACCTTTTATTATTCCGAAATATTTCAGACGGTTTTTTTTCACTTTTGGCATCAAAACTTTTTATAGATCTACTTTGCAGTTAAATTTTTTAAAACAGCAATTTTGTAGTCACCACAGGGGAATTGAAGGTGCCAAAAAAAACCTTTTAATCCCAAAACATTTTTAGACAGTGTTTTTTTCACTTTGGTCTCAAGCTTTGTTGATAGATCACTTTGCAGTTAAATTTTAATACAGCAATTTTGTATCACCACAATAATTGATAGGCCAAAAATACTTTTATTACCCTATCATTTCAACAGGGGTTTTTTTTTACTTTGGGCCAGGCCACTTGTTGATAACAAACCCGCAGTTAAATTTTAATCCACAATTTTGTTTTGATTTGGGGATTTGAAATACTGTGTTTGCCCTTTTTTAATAAGAGACTTCCAAAACTTTCCAAAAACCCTTTTCAAATTTTTATCTTTTTGAAAATGGGGGGAAAATTTAGGTGGAAAAAGGGGCAAAGAGGGGGGGAGGACAGGAGGGAAGGGACAGAGAAGGTGCCCTTCCATCTGGCGACAAAAATGCATGCCCGCGGATCGTCAGTTGCAGGGCCATTAGCCTTCTCGCAGGTCCGTGGTTTCATTACGGCCCAGAAAACCGGCGGTGTTTAAATTAATCTGTCTGGGGGCCGTCCACACAAAGGGCAGGAGCTGTGGACGGGTCTCCGCAACGAGACCAGCGCTGGCGGGTGACAAGAACCCGTGCCCGGGAAGGGGGTTTTCGATAACGGGGGAAATCTGCTGGCCACCCTTAAGATGGGAGGGTGGAGCACATCCCTTTCCTCAATGTCATAACCTTGTCGCCAAAATTTCTAAAGAGCTACCCCGGTCGGACTGCCTCTGAGGAAGGCTCAAAAAAAAAATCTAATTCGCACTTCCGCCGTTCGCACCCTGCTCTTCCCGCCGGGTCTTTCACGCAGCTCGGGCTCCCCCAACCGTCCATTGTTGACGTGGCAACACGCTGGAATTTCCCCCTCCACATGCTCCAGGGTTGTGGCAGCAGCGAATGCCATTTGCAGTACAAAGTGACACATGGCCTAAACAACAGGGCGGACCTCGGGTGTTGAGCCACCGAGAGTGGGGCAGGTGAAAGACCTGACCATCCTTGCCGTTTTGAAGAAGCCACCAAAATGGTAGTGCGGAAAATCCCCTTTGTCAGCAGACATTGTGGGTCTTTGTTCTGGAACGATCGTTGGGGCCTCTGAAAAAACAGGTCCCCCCACGACGGAGGAGGAAAGAACAGGCGGACACGGAGCCTTTTCCCCCGTCGAATCCACAAAGGGCCGACAGTTTCACAATTTATCGGTCTCAGTAGGCGTGGTTCGGGGTCCAGGCTATGCAAGGCGGGGCATCAGCCTTAGGGTGAAAACATCTCAGGCAATCAGGGGTGGGTTTTAAGCTTGGCCCGGGGGAAGCGGAGGAGGAGGAGGGGGTATTCCAACACCGACGTTACCGACGCCCTCCTTGGGAAAAAGGTTGGCGCGAATTGAGGCGGAGGGGAAAATGAGGAAAATCATTGTAGTCCCCCGACACAGAGGCTTTGGGAAAAAACAAGGCTCCCTCTCTCACATGGTGCTTGGATCTCCCATTTCCTCCAACATGATCCGCATTAAGGCCCAAAATAACAACAGTTTGGGGGGCCACCCTCCTGATCCCCCCGGGACAAAACAAAAATCACACTTTCCCTTCCCCCCACCCAAATAGAGAGAAAATCAGGAAATGGGACCTTGCTGATTGATCAAATGGAGACATCTGTTGCGTCTACTTCACGTTCCTAAAATGTCAGGGTGGAACAACGTCAGCGACGTGACAGCAGTAGAGTGCCAAGTAGCCTTTGGGGCAGCACCCAGCAGCAGGCAAAGTGCCAGAAGCCTAATGGGTGACCTTTGGCAATCTTTATTTACCACCTCACCAACGCATGCAATGCAGGGCACACATCCAACACACAGAGACCAGCTTAAGATCATGGTGCACGACTATCTGCTTCTCAACACCAATGTTTTTGGATGTGTTCCGGGCCCATAGACTTCTGGGTATCCAAAAATGGAAGAATGGTCCGAGCTCGCTCGCCACGCAATAGAGTTGTTGTCCTGCCCATCAGCCAGCGTCTTATCTGAGCGGACCTTCAGCACAGCTGGAGGATCATTACAGACAAACGCATCCGGTTTCCAAGATAATGTGGATCGTTGGACTTTCATAAAGATGAATCAGGCATGGATCTCTGATGAGTTGTTGGCCCAATTCCCGAGGTCACCGATTAGTTCCCGGGTCTACTTCACATTCCTCTTAAAACAGAAATGGTCCTCTTGAAAACTTTTTTTTAAAATGATAATTTCTTACTGCAATTTTTAATTCTTTTCCCAACAGTTCATTTTGTTGGTTCTTGCTGTGAAGAGACTGTAAAGACAGCAAGGTTTTATGCCCAACACCGTATTCCAATTTACTCACTTTTCTTTAAAAGTTTTCGCATTGTCAATGGTTTGGAGGTCATGTTGCTGTGAGATACAGCTATAATTATGGTCCTTGGAACAGAAGTGTGGCTTCTAAGTGGCATTTCTCCATCACAATTTTAATAGTGGCTGAAAAAGTCATTTTTATAATTTTTTGGGGTCATGTTGCTGTGAGATACAGCAATAATCATGGCCCTTTTGGAACAGAAATGTGGCTTTTAAGTGGCATTTCTCCCTCACAATTTTTAACAGGGTTTGAGAAGTCATTTTTATAATTTTTGGGTCATGCTGCTTTGAAATGCAGAAATTTATACAGGTCCTATTCTAAAAAAATTTGTTTCAAACAGAATTTGTTCTTCACAATTGTCAAAAGTGGCTCAAGGGTCATGTTTTGAATTTTTGGGGGCATTTTGCTGCGACATGCAGTAATCTACAGGTGCTATTATAAAAAATTTTGTTTCTAACAGACATTTTCTTCACAATTGTCAAGAGTGGCTCAAGGGTGATGCGGGCTGTCAGAAACAGGAATAGGTAGGACACTGTTAATGGACACATATTGCAAAATGACTTGTTTTTGCAAGATCTTTAACATAGCTATCAATCCCTGTATTGAGACAACCCATTTAATACAATTAAAAAAGAGAAACAAGACATGGTGGGATTCCATCCAAATTTTAAAAATGTGTTTTCTAGAATTAAACTACTAAAAAAACTGATGTACAAAATAGCGGGTTTAAAAAAATTCTCTGAATTGTACAAGGGAGGTACAGGAAAACTTGACCAAATGTAGGTTATTCAGAGGACAGGGGAGTATGGAGCACAGACAGAGAACAAAGTACAGAGACAATTTCCTCCAGCACGTTGAGTAAAATGAGAAAAAGAATGCCAAGAAAATGGGCACCTGGGGGACCAGGAGCGTTAACCACCAGTATTTCCAAGTGAAGCTCAATTGGTCCGCACTCATACGGAAGGGGCAAGCGCTACCCAGGTTTGACTGTTTTACTGAGGAAGGCTGGAGGTTTTTACCTCCCACTTCGCTTCCGCACTCTGCTTCAGAAAAAAAAACTGTTTTGGGTTTGCTGCGTCATAGGGCATTTTTACCGTGTTAATAGATGACGGACGCCACCCTGGTCTCTAAACGCACCACTGTAGTCTGGCAGCGGACCTCCGTGTTAAACAGATGGCTGCCCGGCAGCACTGGCTCTCCCCGTTAGGGGCAATTAAGAGAGCTTCAAATTTCTCTAAAAAATTCAGATTTTGAAAAAGGTGATTTCTGTAGGTTAAGTAGTGTCAAAAAGGGGTCTAGGGCTGGACACAAATTGCACAATTTGAGGCTTAAAATTTTCGGGGGGCTGGATTCACTATGGGGTCACATCATTTTATCTCCAGGGGAGTCTTTTCCCTAATCAATGAAGAAGGATTTGGGGAAAAATGAAACCATTGAATTGATTGGTTGAATCAGTCTAAACCCAGGAGAGCAAATGTCTTCTAACTAAGAAGTTTTTTGGGGGTTTTTTAGGACATTTGTATTACTTATGGGGGTGTGCGGACGAATTAACACATCTACACGTGTAAAAAAAACTGCAGGGAGGGGTGTATGTTGTATGTTATCACACTTGAAAAAAAGCAAAATGGTAATAATGTAAAACTATAAATAAAACTTCCCTAAAAAAAATTCTGTAAACAAATGTAAATTTTCCCAAAAAAATATACTAAATGAGAGTCACTGTACAAAATAGCTTGTGCCACTTTTGATCTGTGGGTCAAAAAAGGTTTGGGGTCATGCTGTGGCCAGGACAGGTATAGTCAATGTCCAGTGAAACTAAAATGGTAGTTGAAAGGGCTCCTTTTCCCAGCACTTTTTAATCTGTGGGTCAGACAAAGGTTTAAAAGGTCATACTGCGGTACAGGAAGTATAGTTAATGTACAGTTCAACTAAAATGGTGGTTTAAAGACTCCTTTTCCCGCACTTTTTAATCTGTGGTCAGACAGGGTTTAATGGTCATACTGTGGTCAGGGAAAAGGTATAAATCCAATGTCCAGTTTTAACTAAAATGGTGGTTTGAAATACTCCTTTTCCCAGTACTTTTTAATCTGTGAGTCAGGGCAGGTTTAATGGTCATACTGCGGTACGGACCCAAATTTTAGTTAATGTCCAGTTCAACTAAAATGGTGGTTGAAAGGGTCCTTTTTCCCGGGACTTTTAATTGGGGTCATGTAGGTTTGGGGCTCATGCTGCGTTCCAGGACAGGGATATTCAATGTCCAGTTCACTAAAATGATGGTTCAAATCATACTGCCTTCTGGCACTTTTTAATTTGTGGGTCATGCAGGTTTAAGAGTCATGCTGTGGTGCAAGACAGGGATAGTGAATGGTCTGATTTTTTTTCTGTGGCTTTTATAACCTAATTGTCTTGCCTAAGATGTAGCACGTATACAGTTTGCTGTTGTGGATGTTAATTCCAGCTTCCCATCCCTGTTTGGGTGTAAGAATGAAGGTGTTGTTTCCCCTCCCATAGACTTTATTGGTCATCGGCGATAATCTATTATCGACTATCGGATATCTTATTGATAATTGCCGATATCGACTATCGACCCGATGACGATAGTCAACGTAATCGCTAATCACTACCCAGGAGTGAAGATGACGGCAGAACTCTTCTCCAGATGAGTAAGCACGGACATCCTCGACATTGTCCTCTTGCAGGGCTGATTTGATGATGGGCCAAAAGGAATCACCAGCCTTGATGCTGGCAACGTGGTATAGGTCTTTCCAAGGGGTAGAATATGTCTTCTTTATCTGACTGATGCCACGGTAAAATGCCATAGGGTTCTTTTCGGGGTATGGCATTTGGGTTAGAAGATTATTGACTTGTTCGCGTGTAAAAGGCACGTAGATTGGTTGATTCTGGGGTATTGTGGCAGGTGCCAATGGATGAGAAGGTAGCACTGGAAGAGAAAAATAATCCCGTTGGGTTTAGGAGGTGGTGGAGGTGGTGGTGCTGCCGAAGGTGGGGGTAAGTCCATGAATGAGTCTGGTTCTGGTGGTTGAGGTAATGTGGGTGTACAGTACGTTACAGCAGTTCTGAGGTTATACTCCTGAGCAAGGGTGAGAGAGGGAGAGGGAGTTTGAGTAAGGGAGTAAGGGAGAGCAACGTAGTCTTCAGACATTTGGCCATAGCATCTGTTAGTACCACTAACCGTATTTCACGTACTGGAGGAATTGTCTTGTGTTCAATCAATGCAGCAAGAATGATATGAATACACGCCATAGGTGGTAATTCAAATATGCCCGAAGAAACAATGGGTATGGCCAAAGATTGGAATTTGTTAGCTTGGGCAAACTCAAGCACATTATGCATCATTTGTTTCAACAGGTGGATACAATTATCATGGCAAACGTTATTGCAATTGGGTCCAAACTCATGAATAATATACTCGCAGTTTAGCCGGAATGCTCGAGTGACAACTGCTGCAGACACGGGAAGAGGAGCACCACTGGAATGAGCACTAATGTCGTCACATTCCTCCTGTATTTCCATTCCACTTTTCTTCACAATTTCTTCAGCAATACCTCCACTATGCTTAAGATGTGCATTGGCATGTTTAACTATTCCCGTGGTATCCTGATTGATAATGTCCCCCACAATGAAGGTAAGAGTGGTGTTTGTGTCCCAAATTGAGGTAATGAACGTACAAACGCCAGGTGGTTTAGATTCACTTTTAGGGGCCAGATATATATATCCTAGGGTGACGAGTAGTTTGTCTAACGGTGACGTGTTGTCGTGGAGTTTGATGATAGACCTCGGGGCAGTGTCCCCGAGAAAGTCAGTGGGTGTTCTGAGAAATTTTCCTCTCCTAGAGCAGCAGCCTGTGTACTGTGAGCAATAGGAAAAATACTGGAGTACTTTAATTTGGGTTGCAGATGTGGGTCCCGGCCCTCTGTAGCTAATGGAAACTTGTCCTCCTCCCCGTCTTCCTCTCCGTTAGCACTCAAAGTCAGAATAGGGGCTATAGAGGAGGAGGGTGCATAGAATGTCCCAGAGGCTGTGAGCAAAGGGTATAGGGGTTGCGGGGCTGGTTTTGTGGCTTGTTGTGATGTTGTTGCAGGTGTGCTGGCAAGGACATTATCACCCGATAGTTGTGTGTCAATATTTACAGCCGCAGTAACGAGTGGAATGCCGGGAGGAGAGGTGGGAGTAGAAATGTTACCAGATGTAGCAAGATGGCCACTGTTCAACTTTAACCCTGAACTTCCGGGTTCTTTGGATTGCTTGGGAGTACCAATATGGCCACCGGAAGTGGAAAGGGCGGGGCTTGGTAATGCATTTCCGGATGTAGAGGGTGTAAGGACTTCATTAAAATGGCTACCGGAAGTAATGGGAGGTTCTGGCATCGCAGCTAAGGGAGGAATACTGGGAGTACGCCGTAGGTGAGGTAATACATGGTGGGATCAGTATTGGATGTTCCCTCCCACAATCTATGCAATTCTCAGCGTCAATGGAATTTTGATGATGACAATTGGGACATTGCCAACATTGAAAATCGCCATTTTGGAATGGCGGTAGTGCACTCCTTATACAATACATGTATGCAGTTGTCAAACCCTTCTTATTTTTACAAGCAATTTCAACATAATTATCCTTTGCAATTAAACACGCTGTTCTGTGCCAAGCCTGCGCGGCTGACATAAGTCTGTTATCTTGTAGACTTCCTCTGCAATTTCTTAGTGCTAACTCCCACAAACCAGCTTGTAATCTCCCTCCTCTGTGCATCTCACAAAGCTTTATTAACCTTTTGAAATCCGACACATATTTTCTTCCTTCTCTTTTCAAGACCAGTTCAGCCGGGCTGACATATACTCCACACTTTGATTTAGATGTAAACATGGCACGTAAGGTTTCCATCATGTTATTGCACGGGTGACTAACTGGTAAATGAAATGTTCACACACATCTGTCCCTACACAGCTTTTGTTTTTATCAACAGGATCTCTCTATCATCTGTCCCTAGACAGGCTTCTGTTTTTATCAACAGGATCTCTTTTAATCTCCTAACTAATGTCAATTGACTACCCTCCCCTATCTAAATAAATCCTATCTACCCATGTAAAGAATACAGAAAAAAATGCTATCTGGTCACCACATGTACTTTAAAGCAACAACCAAAGACAACAATTGGTGGCGTTTAACAGGCATACGTATATGATTACGCACGCTAGTAGATACCGGACCACAACCTGGAGGCACACCTGAACGCCTAGAGGTCTCCTTAGAGAGGCGATAAAACCACCAACAGACTCTCACTAGACTGTCCGAAAAAGATAAGTCACGGATTCATAAAATCAGTGAACTTACCTTTTTGTATGGAGGTGATCAGGCTCCAAGTTCGGGCAATCCAGAATGCTGTTGACGGTAGGGCGTTAGCCCCTCCCGCAGCAACATCGGTTCGAATCCGAGTCATGGCACCAGATGTCAGGTTAGTATATTAGGTGTAGAATTATCTTTTCCTTCTACTCCTTATCCAATTAGATGCCTCCGTCCAAATTGGTTGATTACAGCTGTCAATAGCTCATGAGCTAAGAGAGATACACACCACCCGTCAGGCTGGAGTATAAATCTGATTTAATCACAGTAAGTTACAGTTCAACAAAACTTTGAATCATATGACTATTCTATCACTATATGATTGGTTAATTGGCGGTTGCTTAGAGGCAGATTATAATTTGCATCTACATCATGTTGCTACGCATCTATCTGACAACAGACATTCCTGAACTTGTGTCGTCCGAAGAGAAGAATAATCTGAAGGCCTTGGTTCCTTAGTCTCTTGATATAATTTCTGTTGCAGAGATCACAAGCTGTGTGGAGAATATCTGTAATAAAGGGCAAACAAATAGCAGTTAGAACACAGTACCTGGTGAACTTGCTAAAGATGAGATGATAGAACTGATTATGATGTTTTCCCTTAAATCATCACCTTGACAGTATCATAATCACTTACACACTCTACAGCATGTCCACATACAGAAGAAGTGATATCTACTACTATATTGTCATCCTATGGTGGAAATATTGGTCTATAATGTTTATTTTATTCAGTGAAATGTTTGGTGGTATTATTAAGACACTATGCAGTGGTAATATGTAATCATTAAGTGATGGTATTATTTGTTCTTTGTATAGTGGTATTACATGGTATCTCTATGACTATATTATTTAGTAATTCAATTCTACATAGTTCTGCAAACAGTATGTTTGCTCCAGCTCTTAGGTGTACATAATTTTCCTATAAAACAGGTTCTACCAAACAATCATAATGTAAACCTTACTAAGGCTTGATCATAATCATACAAAACAAAAACTTGTTTGGAACATTGTATGTGTCCTGAGTCACATACTATAGCCTGTTATTGTTCTGTGCTAATTGCCATGCAGTTCTATGACTCCTCTTCTTGCATGATTGATTCTGCAGGAAAAAATGATCACATAGCACAAGGCAGCAGAAAACTGGGCTGTGAACATGACGTATAATCTGTTTTTACTGTGTAAGAAAAAAATCTAACAATGTATTAATATGCTGAGTAATCTAAATTATACATATATATGACTGAAAATAAGTACACCCAAACAAGTTTCCCGGGTTGATACATGACGGAGATGTCAGTTCAATAGTAGCGCTGAAGCAGTAAAACACTTTCTCTGTTAACTACTAGAAAGCCTGCTTCAGTAAAGAAGAAAATAGAAGTGAAGAGCAGACTAGAAAGGTTAGCTCAGTAAGAGATGCAATGGTTAGGTAGTGAGAGATTCAATTATTAGGTTAACAGACAGGGCAATCTGTCTCAAAGACTGGGAACAGCCTTTCTGGGGTTCAAGTGTGACATACTGTATCTGCACCAGGCTGATAGATAACTGAGAGGGGCTGGTAAGAACCCAGTGGTCATGATGCACATGTCACAGATGTAGGTGGATTCGCTGGACCACCGCAAGTGATGTTATCAGCCACGCCAGGAAGCGGAGTCTAAATAGCCCTCCGGTATTCACCAAAGCCCGCCGCAAAGCGGGTTGAACTTGCTGCAACAGGAAACTAACAGGTCGCTACCCCTGACATGACTTGCTTGCAGTGGCAGCCAGGGTGCAGCATGGTACAGAATTGATAAACAGAGGCGTAGTCAGGGACAGGCGATAAGGTCAGGGCGGGTGGCAAGCAAAGTGGTCAGGAAACGGTAGCAGTAATGTACGGTACACAGATAAGGCAAACTCACTCCAACATTCTCTCAGAATTCACTAAAAAACACCAATACTCTTAACCGATTACCGGTGCGCTGGCCCTTTAAATCTAAAAGAGCTGCCGCGCATGCCCTAGCAAGCGGGCACGTGTGCGTCGGCACTCGGCAGAGCAGGGACGGGAAGCAGTGGCACGGCTGGTTAAGTAACAGGCTGGGGAGAGCGGAGCAAAACGGGGGCGGCCCGGAGCGGCGGTCGCATCACGCTCCATGACAGTTCCCCCACCTTAGGTCTCTCCCGAGAAAACTTGTGGAGCAGGTCAGGTGACAGATTGGACTCTGGCTCCCAGGAACGGTCTTCGGGCCCAAACCCCTTCCAATCAATAAGAAAGAATCGCTTCCCCCTCACCAACTTTTCAGCAAGGACCTCTTTGACTTCTAAGACATCGTCTGAATTGGCGATGGGAGATGTTGACACAGAATTTCGGGAGAAGCGAATCAGAAAGAGAGGCTTGAGTAGAGAGACATGGAAGGAGTTCTAGATGCGTAGCACAGGAGGCAGACGGAGCTTGTAGGACTTCGGATTGAGACACTTGATGACTTCAAACGATCCCACAAACCTTGGACCCAGCTTGACACTGGGCAATTTTAGTCGGACATAACTGGCTGAGAGACAGACCTTATTTCCGGGGTTGAAAGTGGGACGCGATATTCGTCTCTTGTCCGCCGTGAACTTGGTACGGGATAAAGTCAGCAGAAGGGCCCGACGGGTGTCCTGCCATACAGAATTGATGTCCTGAACTTGAGCATCCATGGCACGGACATCAGACGAGGTGGAGAGAGGGAGGGTTGGACGGTGATGTTGCCCATAAACAATATAGAAGGGGAAGGCCCCAGTAGATTTAGACTTCAGTGAAATGTAAGAGAACTCTGCCCAGGGAAGGAGATCAGACCAGTTGTCCTGGCAGGCAAAAACAAAATGGCACGGGCAGTTGCCCAACACTTGATTTACACTCTCAACTCGCCCATTCGTCTGGAAGTGATAGGCTGATGAAAAATCTAACTGAATTTAGAGATGGTTACACAGAGCACGTCAGAATCTTGACACAAACTGAACACCTCGGTCCGAGACAATGTGCAACGGAAGTCTATTTAAACGGAAGATATAATGGAAAAAGTGATGAGCAAGTTGAGGGGCAGAGAGCAGACCGGGCAGAGTCACAAAGTGGGACATCCTGGAGAGGCAGTCTGTCACAACCCAGATGGTCATATTGTTAGAAGAAGCAGGTAAATCTGTGATAAAATCCATGGCAACATGGGTCCAGGGTTTTTCAGGAATGGGCAAAGGTTGGAGGTGACTGGCCGGTTTAAGACGTGGGGTCTAATTGCGAGCAGATGTAGTACAGGCGAGAATAAAGTCTTTAATATCTTGAGACAGATTTGGCCACCAATAATATCGAAAAATAAGAGACAAGGACTTCCGAATTCCAGGATGGCCAACCAGAAGAATGCCCCCATTTCAGGATCTTCGGGCGTAGGGCTGGAGTTACGTGGGTATTCTCAGGAGGAAAACATTGGAGGTCAATGGAAGCCATAGAAACTAAATGGTCAGGAGGCACAATATGCCGAGGCACAGTATCCAGTCCCAAAGTATCCGAAGCATGGGAGAGGGCATCCGCCTTTACATTTTTATCTGCAGGCCAGAAATGAAGAAAGACGTTAAAATGGGCAAAAAAGAGGGACTATCTGGCTTGCTGGGGGTTCACGTGCTGAGCAGACTGTAGATACATAAGATTCTTGTGATCCGTGTAAATATTAACATGATGATGGGCTCCCTTCAGAGGGTGTCACCATTCCTCCAGAGCCAACTTAATGGCCAGTAATTTGCAGTCACCAATGGTATAATTCATCTCTGCTTGGGAGAAGGTCTTGGAAAAGAAGCTGCAGGTGATTTTCTTCCTACTGGAGGATTTTTGCAAAAGAACCCCACCGGCCCCCACGGAAGAGGCTTCAACTTCAAGAAAGAAGTGCTTCTCTGGATCAGGATGCCTCAAGATTGGATCAGAAGAAAAGGCAGATTTCAGGTGGTTAAATGCCTCTTCAGCCTCCGGGGGCCATAGTTTGGGGTTGCCGTTCTTTTTTGTAAGAATCACTATAGGTGCTACCACAGTGGAGAAGTAAGGGATACATTGCCGCTAATAGTTAGCAAAGCCCAGGAAGCATTGAATGGCCCAGAGCCCCACAGGATGCGGCCACTGCAGCATGGCAGACAACTTGGCTGGATCCATCTGGAGACCTCTGTCGGACACTATGTAACCCAGAAGTGGCAGACTAGATTGTTCGAAGACACACTTCTCAAGCTTGGCGTAGAGTCGATGGGTTCACAAGTGCCTCGAACTTGGCGAACATGGGCCCGATGGGTTTCAAGATCCAGAGAGAAAACCAATATGTTGTTCACTACGACACAAATGTACAGGAGAACTCTAAATATTTCAATAACAAAATCTGGAACACCGCCGGCGCATTTCACAGCCCTAAGGACATGACTAGATATTCAAAGTGGCCGTCACGGATGTTGAAAGTGGTTTTCCCCTCGTCCCCCTCTCTGATGCGAACCAAATTGTAGGCTCCCCACAAATTGAGCTGTGTGAAAACCTTGGCCTCCCATGGACAGTCAAACAATTCCGAGATCAGCTGCAAAGGGTACCTGTTCTTTAGGGTTATTTTGTTAAGCCTGCGGTGGTCGATACAAGAGAGTAGACCCGGCGAGTGAAGAGGATTTACGGAGGAAGCCTTTTCGGAGGTTCTCCTGAATGTATGTGGACATGGCATGAGTCTCTAGAATGGATAGTGGGTAGACCCTGCCCTGAGGAGGAGTAGAGCCAGGCAGGAGGTCTATATCAGTCATAAGGGTGATGTGGCAGATGAGAGACTCGGCCTGTTTCCCGGAAAAAGAAAACATCAGCAAGGTCCTAATTACAGATGGGCGAATTTCCCGAAATTCGTTTCGTTCACTTCGCCGAATTTCTCGGCAAAAAATAACTTCGTTCCGAATTACTTCGGCACGAATCACATTAAAAAACAGCTATTTCCAGGCTGCACAGCCTGCAGGGTGCTGTAGAACATTGTGCCATGCTTAAATATGCAGAGGGAGCTTGGTTTGGTCTTCATACAATGTTGTGTTTTAGTATGACACGCACATGACTGCCGCCGCTCTTAGAATCGCTTCACTATAAAATTCCCTGGGCACTTAAGAGGGCAAAACTGACGAAAAAACTGAGGGGGAATGTAGCCTTGATTAAAGTCCAATGCAAAGCGACAGCTGAGGAAAGAAAACAAGCAGAGGGGCTCGAGTGTTGGCAACAATCAGTAGTCACAAGAGTGGTTGAGTGTTGACGGCGCAGCCAACAGCAGATGGGTCAGAGAGTGGCACAATTGACAATCTGGATGTGGCAAAAACATAGTAGCCACAGAGTGGAACAATGACACAGTGTCCTAGGTCACAGCTAGCGCAACCATTAGCACAGCATTAGGTCAGACATGGGCACAATGACACAGGGTGTAGGTCAACGTCAGCAGCCACAGCAGCAAGCATGAGGTCATGACAGTGGCACAATGGACAAAGTTTGTAGGTCACGGCATCAGCCACAGCAGCAGCGTGAGGTCATTGACAGTGCAGCAATGACACAGTGATTTAGGTCATGGGCAGCAGCAGCATGAGGTCAGGCAGTGCACAATGACACAGTGTGTAGTGTCACGGGCATCAGCAATGAGTTCAGACAGTGGCAAACAATGACACAGTGGGAGGGTAGTCACCAGGCAAGCAGCAAGAGGGTCAGGCATGGCACAAAGTGACGATTCTAGGAGTTGGCAAAAACATTGAGTATAGTTCCACAAGTTTCGGGACACTGACACAGGTGTGTATGTCACGGTAGCAGTCCACAGGATCAGCATGAGGTCAGGACGTATAGGCACAATGTAACAGACAGTGTGTTGGTCACGCAAGCAGCACATGAACATCACTGAGGCTCAGACAGTGGCACCGTATCACATTCTGGAGGTGGCAAAACAGGAGTAGGCCACAGAGTAGATACACCTGACACAGTGTGATATGTCACGGGCAGCCTCTGCATGAGATCAGAAACACAGTGGGCACAATGACACATTTTCGTATGTCACGGACTAAACGCAGCAGCCACAGGAGCAGCATGATGTCAGACAGCAGTGCATCAATGACACAGGTGTGTAGGAGAGTCACGTCATCAGTCCACAAGTAGCAGCATGAGGTCAAGAACTTTGGCACAATGACAGAGTGTGTAGGGTCACAGCAGCAACCACAGCAGACAGCATGAGAGTCAGACAGTGGCAACAATACATTCGGGAGGTGGCAAAAATAGGAGTAGCCACAAGTTGGACAATGACACAATGTGTAGGTCACGCAGCACCCCAGGAGCAGCATGAGGCAGACAAAGGGGCACAATCAAATTCTGGCAGGTGGGCAAAAACAGGAGTAGCCACAAGTTGTGCAATGACATAGTGTGTAGGTCACGGCAGCAGCCACCAGGAAGCAGCATGGAGGACAGACCGTGGCAAAATCACATTCTAGGAGGTGGCAAAAACACGTGATGTAGGCACCAGAGTGGGAACAATTGACACAGTGTGTAAGTCACGGGCCAGGCAGCCCACTAGTAGGGAGGGAGCAGCATGAGGTCAGACAGTGGCACAAATGAAACACAGAGTGTAGCGTCCCACTGAACAGCAGCATTAAGGTCACAACAGTGGCACAATTAACACAGTGTGTAGAAGTCACGTCAGCAGCCACAGCATCAGCGATGAGGTCAGACAGTTGTCACAATGACACAGTGTGTAGGTCCACGGCAGCAGCAGCCATAGGTCAGGCAGATGGCACAATGACACAGTGGTAGGTCACGGCGAGCAGCATTAGGTCAGGCCAGTGTCTGTGCCACAATTACATGTCTGGAGGTGGCAAAAACAGGAGTAGGGCCACAGAGTGGTGACAATGACTACGTGTGTTGGTCACGAGGCAAGCAGCCCACAGGAGCAGCATGAGGTCAGACAGTTGGCAATCAATCACGCTTCTGGAGTTGTAAAAACATGAATAGGCCATCAGAGTTTGGACAATGACCAACAGTAGTAGTAGGTCACTGAGTGCAGCTAAGATGTGTAGGTCACAGCACAGCCTTCAAGGAGCAGCATGAGGTCAACATGTGGCACAATCGACATTCTGGAGTGAGGCAAAAACAGGATATGGCCACCAGTTGGCACATATGACACAGTGTGTAGGTCCGACGGCAAGCAGCCACAGTATAACATGAAGGTCAGACATGGCACAATGATCACAGTGTGTAGTTCACGGCAGCAGCAGCATGAGTTCAGACAGTAGTCATCAATATACACATTGTTTAGGTCACGGGCAGCAGCAACAAGAGGTCAGACAGTGGCACAATGACACATGTGTTAGGTCATGGCCGCAGCCACAGCACACATGAGGTCCAGACATTGGCACATGCGAACATATGTAGTGTAGGGTCACGGCAGCAGCCACATCAGCAGCATGAGGTTCAGACAGTGTCTACAATGACACAGAGTGTGATATAAGGAGTGTCCCAGCAGCAGCCACAGCGAGCAGCCACAGCAAGCAGCATGAGGTGTCAGTACTCTGTGGCACAATGACATTCTGAGGTGGCAAAAACAGGAGGTAGAGCCACAGATGTGTGTACAATGACACAGTTTGGATGGGGGGTACGGCCAGGCAGACACAGCAGCAGCATTAGGTGTCCAAGAACATGGCACAATGACACAGTGTGAGAGGTGGGTACGGTCCAATACCATCCCCTGTATAAGATGGATTGGTTAGCAGATGGAAAAAACTGTCAGCAGATGTGTGGCATCATGTCGGTGGCACCGGCATCAGATAGTCTGGCTGGAGGCAGTATAAGTTATAATACCCAGACTCATTTCTCACAGTTATGGGGTGAGCGACATGGCTTATGTTAGTCTGACGTCTCTAAGGCAATTGTGTGTGTGAAATCCTTGCCGCGTCCACGCCTGATTCATCTTGACAAAGGTCCAGTCGTTCTACACAGTTTCCTTCCCGTGGACAAGCGGGATTCTTCCCATTGAGTGCTAGACGATGGCCCCCATCCGCTTCTGAACACCTGCACTGATGGCACAGCAACTGGCCGGGCAGGACAGCTTGCTCCACTGCAAACTCGGCAAGTTGCGGCCACACATTCCATGGTTTGTGCTGCCAGTTGTCCAGCGATCTTCTAACTGGGAGTTGGCATAGTGGCTGTCCAGTAAGAGTCCACCACATGTTGGTTTCATGGACTGCTCCAGGTCCTGCTGGCTGCTGCTGCTGTAGCGACTACCCACCTCACTAGGGCGGGAGTAAGGAAGCAGCTCATCAGAGACTCCAGACTTAGGTTACTGCTGAAGAGGAGCTGGTACTGCTCCTACCCCCCACCTCCCACCTTCCCCCGAGCAGCCCGCAGCAGTAGTACGTGAGCTCTGAGGAAGCCCCCGAGTCAGACCTTTCAAGGAGGGACGATAGCCCATGCAGCATGAGGCAGCGGCCAACTATTACCGGAGGATTATCCAAAAGTAATATTGAGTTTTCCTCCCTCTCAATAGCTAGAGGCAAAAAAGGCTCGCCATTTTGGACCGGTACGAGGGTCCAATGGGTAGGAGAGCCAGAAGTCACCCTCTGCGCGGATGACTGAGACCTGAAACGTCGGCTGGTCTCACTAGCCCAGGGCAAATAAGCATTGCTGCGGGCCATCTGCACAAGTGACTCCGAGAGGCGTGCAGCCTCAGCCTCCATAGTCCACCACCTGAATACTGCCACGTGCTTTGGGGTCATCTGCCTCGACTTCCACATCTCCATTCCACCTCCTCCAGCTGCTTCCTGCTCCTCCTGCTCTTGTCACCTGGGTAGAAAATCCACTCCCCATTATCAACCAGACAATGCTTCTGCCCAATTTCCTCCTCCCTCCTCCCCATTACGGTCCTCCACACGACTCATAGTGGACCACGAGAGATTGTAGCGCGCCAGTCTCCAGTCCCCTCCAGGACAGGATTTAATCAGCATCTGTTCCAGGACATTGAAGCTAGTTAGAATGACGTTAGTTTTTTTTAAAAAAAACTTTACATCGCCGTATCCTGTGGCGACTTGACAATACACGTTCGCCCCAGCTTACCGACTCGAATGGCCTCAACAAACGGCAGGTGTCAACGCCAATAGCTTGGCCACTGGCTTAGACATCAAAGTTACACAGGGGATGGTACTTCTGTCTGTCCTGAGATCATCAAAAAAATCGTTAATGATGCCTTTCTCTGTTCATACAAGTCGGTCCCAACATGTGCAAGCGCTGGAATTCCAAACGCGGGAGTGAAACATCGCATTCAGAGTGTGTTGGTGGAGCACGTTCTGCCGCTGCAACGCAGGAGGGTGTTCCTGGCTTTGTACAATCGGATAAAGTGCTTTGCTCGGAGTTTCCTGCCATTTTCCGAATCTGCTGAATATCGGTGGGGAAGACTTCAAAGGACAACCTTTTCACAACCCAGATTGAACACATCGCATCATGCTCCATTCAGGCGTCATGGACCATCCCTTCATCCGGATGCCGCGCGTACACAACCATGTCCTCCCATTGTCCGTCCACCCATGATTCCGATTTGCAGTTAGTGTGCCGCGGAGAAAGCCACACGATCGATTTCTTGCTGCATGCGCGGAGCGAGACACCGCTGTGCCCTACACATGGGTATGATGGAGCAGAAACTTGTGGAGGGCCTCGAGATGGTTGGTGGAGTGGTGGAGGAGAGGAATGACTGGACAAGTGGATGCAGGAGCAGCAGTTATGTAGTACAACGCTGTATGAAGAAAGTCGGCGTTCCACAATGTTCCAAGTTGTTTGTATGGGTGTGCCTGGGTCCGGAAGCACATTCACCTCAGTGGGCCCGTAAAGGTACAAGGTACTAGTCCGCAGACCGTTGTTCTACACAGCTCCAGGACGTCCCGCTGGTCTGAAGTTGGCCAGTGTCACCTTGGAACAAAAAAACCGATAATCTTAAGGAGACTGGCCCACCTCTGTCTACATATTTTATTAAAGTGCTAGGTACTTCGTAGCCTTAATTGAGTAAAAGGCTCGGCCCAATCTATTAGTTCTCTGAAGGTGGATGGGCAGATTCCACCATTTGGAAAGGTAGGTGGAACTGCAGTACCAACAAACTTGGACAGGGCGACACGACCAGTCTGCTGCACCTTAGTGATGGTTGTGACGCATACTGTTCGTCGTCATTGCGCAATCGCCTACGTTGAAACACACGACTGCTAGGGCGCCCATGATAGCGAGGAGCAGGAGCATCTAGACCGGCGAGATTGATGTCAAAGAGAAACACAGCTCCCTTCTGAGCCCATAGGTGGTTGGAGTCATTTGCGACTGCTGCAATGGCATGCGTGCCGAGCTGGCGCATGCTCTGCTGCTGGCTGTTTGCTGCGGCGGCTGGATGACCACCACATTCTTCGAGCCATGTGTAAAACCCAGGCCACCAGGAACGGTGGGACGCTGCATGAGATTATGAGACGCAGGCCATGGGGCCCATAACGATTCTCCCTGGCCACTCTTCACTTTCATCTTAACATATTCAACAAATACCCATAATCGTCCTCTCCGGAGTCTTATATCAAAGAACTGCCAAACATCATCCGCTGAGTCTAGTCGGATTTAACTGCCAATTCGCCGCACTGAGTGACTACTGCCGCCGCTGGCCTCGCTGAGGAATACCCCTGTGCCGGCTAACTGTCTGTTGAGACCCCAGCGAAGCTGGGTTCTTTTATACCTCCGTGGAGCCGCTTGGCTCCCCGGACCTCTGAACCTGGCTGCTAATCCCTGCTGACGCATCATCGGCCACTGAGTCATTTGCCTGGGAGAGGTAGTATCTATGACGCAAAGACGTCGACCCACATGCTGGCTGCGACCGGCTGCCTGAGAGCGCAAGCTGACCGCCCGCTATCCTCCTGACGCTGATGGAAGCCTTAGTCTCACCCCGGCTCCCAAGTGCGGTCGGCTCATCATCAACTATTTGGTTTTTCATCGTCACAGCGTCCTCATCCGCCGGTCTGTGGTACGCTGACATCCCCTCACAACATGACCTCTCCATGCCTACTCACAACATCTATACTTTTGCCGCCCACCTGCATAGAACCAGAGGATATTTGGCCCCATTTCTTCAGCTGGCCAAATAGCGCTGACTTCCCTCACACACATTGGTTCAACCTCGCTATAAACATAGTGGCCTGCTGAGCCCCAGACCCACATAGTAAGATCTTCTGGCTGAGGAACCGATGGACAGAGCGGCGGTTTAGAGGCAGACAGAGGTGAGGGGCCGCGTGACCCGCTTCCCTGGCCATGCCAAACTAAGGGTTGTGTCTGACTTTCCCAGCGACTTTTGGCTGGGTGTTAGTCAGATGTCATCTGGGAGGAAAGAGGATGACTCTAGTCAACAAACCCAAAGACCCTTGAGGGTTGCTAGTCCAGTACATCGGCCGCTAAGATAGACAGCGTGGCTAGTTGTGGCATCACTGAGTGACACCCTCTGCGACGTCCCCATGCTGTGCTGCGACCTGCTAACAGAATGTTTTGTGCCTCAGCCACTCGGCAGGTGAAGAGCCTGGCCACCGTCTGCTGAATGACATACTGTTTGTTTCTAAAAATGTACAGACACTGTTTAGGATGAAGATATCTGTATATGATAATACACACTCTGGTATTTAGTGACGCCAAATATGAACCCACTAAGAAAGCTTGGTTAACCCTTGGATTATAAATTGTCGCTCCCACAAATGGGCAGGAAAATTGACTGTATTTGCTTAAAAAACCTCTGTGTTTTTACTGAATATAAAAGCACAAACAGGCTTAATTTAACCTTCTGAATATGAGATTATGCTACAGTCCTTCTTTTGTGAGCGAGGTGAAAAAACAAAGTTCTGTTTACAGAGTACAACAGCAGAACAACTGCTTAATTAAAACCCCTTGATGTAAATGCGCAAAAGAATTGAGAGCAGCCTGAAAACTACTAGCTTGTAGCGTGTTACAATTGCGTGTTTTTCTACGCTACACAACAATAGAACAATATTGTAGATTAACCTTCGCCCATTGGAGAAGTTAATTGCTACAGGAAAATGTAATTTTTTGGCGGTGAAAAAGAACGGTATACACTTGGAGTCCAACAGCAGCAGAACAACCTTAATTAAACCCCTGGATGTAAATTGCTCAAAAAATGAGCAAAGCCGGAACTACTAGCATTGTAACGTTTACAATTTGCGTGTTTTTTCTACGCTACACACAAAAGAAACAAATTGCGGTAATTAACCTCGCATTGTAGAATTATCGCTACAAAGGAAAGAATATAATGGGTTTGTATTTTTTATATGTTCGGCGTAAAAAATACGGTTTCTTTGAGTCACAACAGCAGCAGAACAACGCTTAATTACACCCTTGGATGTAAATTGCGCTGCAAAATGAATTGCGAGCAGCCAGTAAACTACTAGCTATGTAGCGAGTTACAATTGCGTGTTTTCTACGATACACAACAAGACAAAAAATTGTACTTAACCCTTACAGTTTGTAATTATGCTACGAGTGAAAAATGTATTTTTTGGCGTGATAAAGACGGATTTCCTGGATCACAACAGCAAGACAGAACCAACGCTTAATTAACCCCTGGTATGTAAAATGCGCAAAATGAACTTGCAGCAGCCCCGTGAAACAACTACAGCTTTGTAGCGTGGTTACAATTGCTGTTTTCCTACGCTACAACAATCAAGAGAAAAAATTGTAAGTAAACCTTCGTGTTGTTGAATTATGCTACAGGAAAAATTGTATATTTGGCGGTGAAAAAAGACGGTTTCTTGAGTGTCACAACAGCAGCAGAACAACGGCTTAATAAAACCCCTGGATGTAAATCTGCGCAAAGAGAATTGAAGCAGCAGGAAAGCTACCTAGCTATTGTAGCGTGTATACAATTTTCGTGTTTTCTCAGCTACACCAACAAGATAAAAAAATTGTAATTAACCTTCATTAATTTATTTGGGTTGTGGGGAAAATTATGCTACAGGAAAAATTTTTACTTTTTGGCAGTTGAAAAAGACGGTTTCTTGAGTCACAACAGCAGCAGAACAACGCGTTAATTAATCCCGGATGTTAAACTGCGCAAAAGACAATATGAGCAGCATGTTGGTTTTTGTGTCCCGAAACTACTACTTTTGTAAGCGAGCTACATAGCGTGTTTTACTTAAAGACGCTACACAACAATGAGAAAAAATTGTAATTAACCTTCGCTTAGTGAATTATCTACAGGAAATTGTATTCTTTTGAACGTGAAAAGGACGGGTTTCTTGGAGTCACAAACACAGCAGTAACAACGCTTAATTATTTCCCTGGATGTAAAATTTGCGCAAGAAGAATAGAGCATAACCCCGGAACTACTAGCTTTGTAGCTTGTACAATTGCGTGTTTTCTATCGCTACACAACAAGAGAAAAAATTGTAATTAACATCGTTTTGAATTATGCTGACATGGAAAAATAATTTTTTTGGCGGTGAAAAGAGACATTTCTTTGAGTTCACAACAGCAAAAAAATCATGCAGAACAACGCTTCTAATTAACCCCTGGAGTAAATTGCGCAAAAGAATTGAGCAGCAGAACCTACATAGCGTTTGTAGCAGTGTTACAATTGCGTGGTTTTCTACGCTACACAACAAGAGAGAAAAATTGTAATTAACGTTTGTTTGTGATTAGCTACAGATGGAAAAATTGTTACTTTTGTGGCGGTGAAAAAGTACTGTTTTCTTGAGTCACAACACAGCAGAACAACGCTATAATTAAATCCCTGGAATTAAACTGCGGCAAAGAATTGAGCAGACCGTAACTACTAGCTTGTAGCACCGTGTTACAAATTGCGTGTTTTCTACGCTACACAACAAAGAAGAAGAAAATTTGGTAATAATCTTCGCGTTGTGAATTTATGCTGCAGTAAAATTGTATTTTTTTTGGGTGTGAAAACGATGTGTTTCTTGGATTCACAACAGCATCAAGAACAACGCTTAAGTTTTACCCTGGATGTAAACTGCGCAAAAGAATTAGCAGACCGGAAACTACTAGCTTTGTAGCGTTTACAATTGCGTGTTTTCTACGCTACACAACAGAGAAAACAAATTGTAATTACCTTTGCTTAGGATGAATATGCTACAGGAAAAATTGTCATTTTTTGGCGGTGAAAAGATCAGTCTATTTTGTCACCACAGAGGCACAAAAACAACGCTTAATTAACCCCTGGATGTAAATATGCTCAAAAAATTGAGCAGAGCCGGGGAAATTACCATAGCTTTAGTAGCGTGTTACAATTGGTGTTTCTACGCTACACAACAAGAGAAAAAAATTGTCATTACCTTTTGAGCTTGTGAATTATGCACAAGGAAAAATGTATTTATTTGGCGTGAAAAAGACGGTTTTTTGAGTCACAACAGCAGCAGAACAACTCTATAATTAACCCCTGTATTTAAAATTGGTCGTGCAAAAAAGAATTGCGCAGCCAAAAATGAAGTTGGTATTTGTATTATATAAACTCTGCTTCTTTAAAATGAATACAACAGGAACAGGCTTAGATGCCCCTTGGATATTCAATGCGTGCTGTAGCAGATAGCATTAACATGTATATGCCACTGGACTTTCAGATACAATAACACAAAAAATCAGAAATAAGAACATTATGAGAAGCAGTCTCTGAGACAAGCTGAGACACCCCACAAAAATCGCTTGTAATAAAAATCAGTTCTTCAGAACAATCAGGCCCGCAGCCACCTTACCCTGATCATTAACAGTAGAGAGCTGTATGAGCTCCCCAGCGTCGCGCCCCAGGAACTTTATAGTGCGTTGAACGTCACAATCCCGCCGGTCCTCTGATTGCTTCATCTCTGCACATGTACATGCAGGCTATGCCCTTCTCTTCCTCCCAGAGTGCTTTGCCCCATGAAAGCGTGCCTTGTGGCTCGCAGCCATTTTACAATAATTAGTAGGGGTGGTGGAATTGGATAAATATATTGGATCAAAAGCAATCCTTCGTTAACTCCGAAGTACCCCCAAACTTCGACTTCGTTCAACCAAAGTTATTTCCTGAAATTAAACGTAATATCCACATCGTTAGAAACGAGATTCGCCCATCTCTAGTCCTAATAGTGACTAGGTAGATTGGTCAATGGCTTGATTGAAGTCAGTGGGGAAGTGGGACGTACCAGACGAGGTGCGGTGAGGCAGACGGAACTGACCGTCACATGTCCCTGTAGTGTGACTTTTCACCCATTGTTCAATTGGGAAGAAGAGAGAAAGGAAAGAGGGGAGAGAGGAGAGAGAGAGAGAGACTGTTTTTTCGCATGACCAGGAAGCATGATGAGGTAGGTTGCAACGTATGTGTGGAGGGGGTTTGACTGTATTTCACTGACGAGGAAGGCAGTGGTAGTCGACTAGTGCATGCTGGGAGTTGACTAGTTTTCAACTGACAGCAATCAGTGGTAGGTGAGACGTTTGCAATGCGGGATGACTGTTTACACTGACAGGAGCAGTGGTAGGTTCAACGTATGTCGTGCGGGGTTGACTGTTTCACTGACAGAAGCATGTAGGTGCAACGTATAGTTTCATAGTTTCATAGTTTGTAAGGCTAAAAAAAAGACAAGTCGTCCATCTAGTTCAGCCTGTTGTGCTAAGGTGGTTTTGATTCCAGATGGAAGTGCGAAAAACCCTCAATGATGTAGAAGCCAATGCTCCCTCATTTTAGGGCGAAAAAATCCTTCCTGCCCCAATATGGCAATCATAAAAATCCCTGATCAATGACCCTCTGCTGAATCCTATTCCCTGGTATACCCTTGTTATATTATTACGCTCCAGAAATGCATCCAAACCCATTATATGCGAACTCGGATTATTGAATTCACCATGACAAGTCCCTCTGGCAGAGAATTCCATAGTTCCTCACTGCTCTTACACGTAAAGTAATCCCTTTCTAATTTTATGAGTAGAAACTTTCGTTCCTACAATACTAAGGGCATGCCCCCATGTTCTAGATACATGCCCTATGTATAGTAAAAATACTTGGGGAAGATCATCCCTATATTTGACCTTTGATGTATTTAAACATAGTTATTATGTCCACCTCCGAAAGCCTTCTTTTTCTCTAAACTAAATAACCCTAACTTCGCCAATCTTCTGGTGTACTGTAGACCACCCCAGCCCAGGTTCCTTTTATTATTTGTGTTGCCCAGGCCTATTGTACCTGTTCAATCTCTACAATGTCATTCCGGTGCACTGGTGCCAAAAACGGTAGAACACACATATTCCATTTGTAGGTCTATACCAGTGACATGTATAATGGGAGAATAAATGTTCTATCAATAGTGCATCTATGCCCCTTTTAATGCAGCCCCATATCCTAATTGCTTGCTGCTGCTGCCTGTACACTGGCTGCTAACAAACATAAGTTTTACTGTCCACCAGGATTCCCAAGTCCTTCTCCATTTCACTTTACCCATGTTTTTTTTCCATTTAACAGAAAATCATGTAATGGATATATCTCTTCCCACATGGTGCATAACCTTCGCATTTATCCAGTGTTAAATCTCATCTGCCATTTCCCTGACCCAGTTGCCTCCAACTTATCATATCCCTTTGTAAATAACAAAATTATCCTCTATTGTGTTGAATACTTACAGAGCTTGTATCCTCCTGCAAAGATCGATATTCTACTGAGTTGTATTCCCTGTGTAAGATCATAATGATAATGTTAAAGAGGATAGGGCCCAATACTGGACCCGTGTGGGTTAGCCCCACTAGTGAACACAATCCAGTTCTGAGTATGTACCGTTAAATTACTACCCTTTGATTTCTATCAGTGAGCCATTTACTTACGCCACAATTGCACACCATTTTTCACCCCAGTCCAAGCTTTCTCATTTTATTTACCAACCTTTATGCGGAACCAGTATCAAATGCTTTAGAAAAATCTAGATATAGACATCCAGTGCCTCAACCCCGATCCAGTCCCTAGACACTAGACTCCTCATAAGAAGCTGATGAGATTAGTCGTGACATGGACCGATCCTTCATGAACCCATGCTGGAACGGTCGTTATACATTTATTTTCAGTGAATAACTCCAGTATAAGCATCTCTGAGAAAACCTTCAACACATATTAACCTACAACAAGTAGGTTGTAAGCTTACTGCCTAGTAGTGTTCCTGATCACTTTTGATCCCTTTTGAATATTGGCACCGACATATGCTATCGCCTATCCATTTGGGACAACGAAACCCCGTTATTGAGACAAGTCCATGAATATTTATAGAATAGGGGCCTATCATGAGACATACACTTTAACTCTTCTTAGGACACGGAGGGTGTAATCCATCTGGACCAGGGATTTGTCTATTTAATCTCCTAAGACGGAGCGTGCGTGGTTTGATGTTTTTCACTGACAGCAACAGCGTGGTAATGCGAACGTATGCGGCAGGGTTTGCTCTTTTCCTGAAGTTGATTGCAGCAGGTCCTGCACCAGAGAGAGAGATCTTTTGCAGATCCCATGTAAACAAAAAAAAGATAAAGCGAATATTTTATGTTCTGCAGATCTGTAGAGATTCAGAGTGATGTAATAATCTTCAGGATATATCTTACACAGTGATGTGAGAGAGAGACAGGAAAAAAATTCAACCTATCCTTTCCCAGAGTACCTGAATGTCCAAATGCCCCATATCTAGTTACAAAGTATGTATAGAGTAGCGATTGAAGAGTTTAAAAAGTATATATACCCTAAGGTGTGGAGTTACACTTAGAGTTTCACTTTCAATGATTCCTTAGTCTCCGACAACTGAGAACCTCTGCCTTCCCCCAGCTCACACAGAATGAATCCTCATGTGCACACTTTGGGGCGTGTCTGCAGAGAGTGAAGATACTCCCTGCTAGGAGGAGAAACACACCCCTCCATTTCATAAGCTCTGCTTACCAACCAGTATAAATGGCTGCCAAATGATGAAACGATAAAACCCCTTTAAGTACTGGTGCATGACACTGAAGCAGGGGTTCCGAGGAAGAATGGGGCAAGACGTGGAACACTATTTTTTCCCGATGTAGAGCCCCTACTTGAAGCATCAGTGGTACAGTACGGAATTGAATAGCAGGGAGTGACGTCATCACACAGGTCGCGGCAGCACAGAACTCCGGACAGTGAGAGCTTGTTTGTTATCTGATCTTTCAGACAAAAGACTGTAATTATTACTGTATACTTTAACTCAGAAGCTTCCCTGGTCCTGACAGATCTATCTAATTAGCAGAGGTCTGAATACACAGAGCTCATATGCTAATTACAGACAGCTTGATCAGGAAGTGACAGAGCAAAGCAGCATTATTTCATTCATGCATCCTATGAAACTTTGAGATGAGACAACCCCTTTAATAGAAAATACCAGCTGGAGTCTACACAGCTCAGATTTTCTGAGGGCAAAATCGACCGTCTAAAAAATTTAGAACTTGTTCATTCTCTGCCCGGTTTTCAGGCACATCGTGAACTGTCCAATACAAAGAGGGACGGCTGAATTTCAAACCGTGGCCAGAAACTGTTTCCCTTTACGTTCAGAAAATGACAAAATAGTGATCGGATAATCCTACTGGTATTTTGTCAGTACCGTTTGGACGTACCCTTAAGGACATGAAAATGGGAAAAAAGAACGTGTTATAACTAGCAAACTAGAATGGTAGTGATGAGGCATTAAGGGTATGTTCACACAGCGTTTGGAATACGTTTTTCGGATTCAAAAAAGTATTCAAAAGCACTGCGTTTTTTGCTGCAGCAGAAACGCACCCTATAGTCTTAACCCTTACCGCCGGAGCCAGTTTTGGCCTTCCTGACAGAGCCCCGTTTTTAAAATCTGACATGTTACTTTATGTGAGAATAACTTTTTGACACTTTTACCTATCCAAGTGATTCAGAGATTGTTTTCTCATGACATATTGTGCTCTTAGTAAGAAATTTTGGTCCATACAATTTGTTTATTTGTGAAAAATATCAAAGTATCATGAAAATTTGGAAAAATTAGCAATTTTCAAAGTTCAAAAATGTCTAAGTGTAAGACAGATAGTTATTCCACTAAAAATATATAAATATATTTTTTTTACCACATTAGGGGGCTTAGAAATTTAGTAGTCATTTTTCCCATTTTCAAGAAAATTTGCAACATTGATTTTTTTAGGTACCAGTTCAGTTCTGATGTGGCTTTGAGCGGCCTGTATGTTAGATACCCCAATTAATGACCCTATCTATGAAACCAGACCCCTTAAAGTATTTTAAAAAAGCATTTAGGAAGTTTGTTATTCCTTTAGGCATTTCACAGAAATTAAAGCAAGTTAAAAGTGGAGGTGAAATTTCAAAATGTCACTTTTTTGCAGATTTTCAATTTTTATCCATTATTCACTGGAATTAGTTAGATGTGACCAGGTAAATGAAACTCAAAATCAATTCCCCAGAGTCTGCTGTTTTCAGAGATATCCCATATGTGGCCTTATTGCGCTATTTGGCTCAACCAAAAGCCCCAGAATAGGAGAAGCACCTACCGGACTCTGGGGTCTCATTTTCATTATGATTTTATTTAGGCGCCATTTCAGGTTTGCAGACACCCGAAGTTGCCAAAGCTTAATAAACTCCCCTAAATTAATGAATATACCCAGGGGTGTAGTGAGTATATCGACCCCACAGGTATTTCACAATTTTTTTTAGCGTTAGGCTGTGAAAATGAAAAATATATTTTCCAATAATCTGCAATTTTAGCTGAAAATGTTTAATTTTTGCATGGTATCCGGGAAAAAAAGCATCACAAATTGTATTATGCAATTTCTTCCAAATACAAAGGAGGGAGCACTATTTGACTTTTGGAACGCAGATTTTGGTGGAGCCATGTTGCATTTTGGGACCCCCAAAGTAGAAGAACAGGTGACACCTTCCAGAAGTCAACGCATTTTGGATTCAACACCCCTTATGGATCTCATCTATGGGTGTACTGTGCATTTTGGGTGCACAGGTGTTTGGTAGCTTTTTTTTAGCAGTGTGCCATTAAAACGCAGTTCCGCCATTGTTTTTTGGGCTTCATTTTTACAGTGTTCGGCGTACGGGATGAATGACAGGATAACTTTACTATGCGGTTGGTACAATTGCAATAATATAAATTTTATAGCTTTTTTATGTTTTATTACTTTTACACAACAGAAATGTGTTTATAAAAAATTACATTTTTATGTCGTCATAGAATGACAGCCATTACTTTTTTATTTTTCTGTATACGTAGCTGATTATGTGCTTGTTTTTTGCAGGTTGAGTTGATGTTTTTATTGGTACCATTATGGAGTGCATATGATGCTTTGATCACTTTATTAAAGTTTTTGTGAGACATTATGAACAAAATACAGCAATCCTGGTAGTGTTTTGTATTTTTTACAGCGGTCACTGTGCGGTATAAATGACATGCTAACTTTACTCAGCAGGTCAATACGATTATAACGATACCCAATTTGTATTTTTTATGTTTTTACTGGTTTTACACAATAAAAATACTTTTGTTCAAAAAGGAAAAAATATTTTGCATCGTCAAAGTCTGAAAGCCATACATTTTTTTATTTTCTGTTTACGAAGATGTGTAGGGGCTTGCTTTTTGTGGGATGAGTTGATTTTTATTGGTATCAGTTTTGGGGGGGACAAGGCTTTTTGATCACTTTTAAAACTGTTTTTTGGAAGGCAGGGTGAAGAAGATACTGCAATCCGAGTAGTGTTTTTAATTTAACAGCGTTCACCGTGCAGTATCCATGACAAGTTAGTTTTACTCCCTGGGTTTAGACGTTTATGGCGATACCCAATTTATATAGTTTTTTATGTGGAAACACTTTTTTTTAAAAGTGTTTTTACTGTGTAAAACAATATTTATGCATCACTATCTTCTGATAGCCATAACTTTTTTATTTTTCCGTGTACATAGTGTGTTTTGATCGCTTTTTATTCCATTTTATGTGCTGTGGGATGAACAAAAATCGCAATTCTGTGACTGTTTTTTTTTTTTTATGGCATTCACTGTGCAGGTTAATTAATGTGACATATGTCAGGGCTGGGCAGCGCTTGGCTTGCAGGGAGCAAGAGTCTGCAGCAGCTGATCAGCGACCCCACCCTGATAGACAGTCTGTTGGGAGCTGTGTGAGTGACAGAGGTCCAGCCATTCCTGACAGGGGGCATGTCGCACCAGCCAATGGGAGGACCTGGAGGCCGCTCCAATCAGCTACAGGGGCGGTATCTGGGGATCACATTTAAAAACTCCCTGCTAGCTGAGTGCTGCGCCTGCGATATTTTTCCTGGCTGCCTATTCCTGTGCTATTGTTTTGTGTCTGCTTACCTGTGTACCTGACCTCGGCTTGTTCTCCTGACCCCAGGTTGTCTTCTGATTTTGTACCTCGCTCCCATTTGGCCTTTGACCCCGGCTTGTTTACGTTTATTTCTCTGGTTCTGATTTGTGGCTTTGGTGTTCCCCTTTTGGATTGCCCAGATGTTGACTATTCTGCTCCTGACGGCCCAGCATTTTAGCAGCGCAGGGACTGTCGCCCCAGTTGCCGGGCTGCCCCCTAGGGCAGCAGTCAAGTAGGCAGGGACAGTGGGGCGGGGTTCCAGTAGGGTCACTGTCCCCCCTTGAGTGACTTATCGCAGGCTGGAACCCGTTATGCTCTACCCATATGAACCCATACAGCTTGGTAAGCAGATGCAGGGGTAACCCAGTAGTCCGGATCTGGCGCTGAGGGTAAAACGCAGGAACTCCCCCCAAGGCAGATTCCCCTGCCACCTTCCCCTCCTGTGGAGCCCCCTTCCATTTGCTGAAGGGTTTTCAGGCAAAGGAAGGTTTTTTTGGCTTTGAGAGGGATGTCCCCTGTATTTTGGCCCTCCAACAGTACTGGGCAATGAGGAGAAAAGAGTGGGAATGGTTAGCCCTTTTTTCAGGGTCCCCCCCGGGAGTGGGCTTTTCATTACCCCCTGATTCCCCTGACTTCTTTTGTGGAAGGTTCTTTTCCACCCCTTTGGGGTCTTTTGATGACCCCCGGGTAGGGGGTTGGCCCAGGCTCAGTGACCACCTTGAGGGAGGGGGCAAAGGAGTGGGGGAGTTTTTCTTGAATTTTGCGCTGGTGCGTTCCATCTGGGTGGGAAAGACCCAGTTCAGATGCCAGTTTAGATTAGGGTTAGCTGCTTGTAAAGGATTTATGGTGGCTTACCTAACCCTGGTACTTTAGATGAGGCTTGGCACTAGCCCCTTGTCTGGACAGACTTTTTAGGGGGAGAGTCGGGGAAAAGGTTCCCCCCTTTTGGTCCACACCATGGTCATCTAAACGCGTTGTTTCCCATTTAAAACCCCGAGGAGCCATGCAAATGGGGGGGGTTCTTCCCGACTGCTGCTAGTGACCCTTGGATACTCGTCGCACCCCCGGGGTTTGCTTTCTGGGCGAAGATGGAACGGATTTTTGGGGTGCTCCCAAACGGAAGACCCGGGGAGAAAAACTCCCTTAGGGGCGCAGGAAAATCACTTAGGCGGCAGGATTTCCTATTATATCCAAAAGTTGCTGCTACCAGTTAAAATTTCATACTTCTCGTTGTTGGGGTTTTGGGAGTGAGTTTGTGGATTCTGGGTCAGTTTCTAATTTGTTGTGGTCTTTTGTCAAACGTCTAGCCTACCTTGGAGACCCCCTTTGATCTTACGGGTTGTGGCTTTGACTCCCCTCCACTACTCAGGGCACAATCCAATATTGTAC
>JAODAL010018131.1:0-75631 GCA_025379985.1 Phyllomedusa bahiana
TGATCAGTAATTTCCTTTCAACCCACTTGGGGTAAATGCGGATTTTCACAGAGGACCTTTAAACAACCGTCGGGCGTATTTCTTAATTAAGGTGGACCAACTTCACCAATGTGAAGCAGTAGAATGGAAAAATACTCTAGGCAGCATTGGAAAAAGTTTTTTTAAAAAATTTTTTATTTTTATGAAAATTTTTTATGCGACATTCCAAAAGGGCCTGGGGGGGGTTTTTGGAGTCGGGAGCGGTACAGGACGGGATAATCAATGTCCATTTTACAAAATAGGGGGTTCAAAAAATACTTTTTTCCCGGAACTTTGTGATCTTGGGTCATGAAAATTTTTTGGGGCATGCTGCGTAAAGGAAAAGGATAGTAATGTCCACTTCACTAAAATAGGGGTTTTAAAATACACTTTCTTCCGGCACTTTTTATCTGAGGGTTCATAGGGGATCTGATGGGTTTTGGGGGTCATGCCGCGTAAAAGAAGGGTTTTCCAATGTCCTGTTTACTAAAATAGTGGTTCAAATACTTTTTTCTTGGGATTTTTAATTTGAGGCCCCAAAGTGTATCTTTGCGGGTTTTTTGGGGTCATGCCGCGTAAACAAAACCCAATAGAAAAAGGTTTTATTAAAAAAAATTGTATTTCCCACGCTTCAAGAATCAAAAATGAACGGGCGGTTACTAGGTGCCCCACCCTCCTTGACCCACTTTCCCAATAAAAAGTGACTTTTTCCTTTCCCACCCCACAAAAATTTGGAGTAAAATGCAAAAATTTGAGACAGCGCTGTTGACCAATGGGACATCCTAGCGTCTTCTTTCAAAAAGGGCTGGTGATATCAAAGTGGAAGTGTAATGGGGGGGGCCCCTAACTTGATTTAGCTGATGGGCATGAAAGGTTTTAATGCTGACAGCAGCCCTGGCTCTCACTGCATCCCCATAATAACGGCCCAGGCCAGCCTGAACCTCTGCCGTTTCTCCGTGGGACGATCTTACTACTCACCAACATATATGACAGGTTTTGTTGGTCCCTGGTCAAAAAGAGATAGGGGTCCTCCTGTATCCAGTTACCATGTCCAATTTCCAATACCGTGTCCTTCTTATGCGTCAAAGGGGCTCCGTAGCAGCTTCTACCGCTGTACTTGCTGTGGCTACGCCGTCCTCATGTTTTCGGCTAGCCCTTGAAAGGAATGAAGTATTTTAGCCTATGAATTTTTTTCTGTGACTCTTGTAGCCTAATTTTCTTGTCTAAGATGTAGCACATATCCAGTTCACTATTGTGGATGATAATTTCAGCTTCTCCTCACCTGTTTGGGTGTAAAGATGAAGCTGGGGTTCCTCTCCCATAGACTTTAATGGTTATCGGTGATTATCGTCATCGGTAATCGGATATCAGCCCGAAGATTACAACAATCTGTTATGGACCCGATGATGATTATTGCCGTCATCACTCATAACTATCTAAGACCAGCCTACAGACATGCTTTGACTAGCAATAAAATATCTTTACTTTCTGTAGGAAAGAAATCCAATGAAGAGATGGATGAGAATAAGCTGAGAATTATTGGTACATTTGACAGTGAACATGAAAGGGTATTGGATGTCCTTAAAAATATTGGGGCATCTAACAATGTGATACTGACCTCCAAGAAGTTTTAACTAATCGATCTCTTGTTACCTTTAGAAAAGGTCGTTCACTTAAAGATCCTTTGGTGCACAGCCACTATGTCCACCCTAAGACAAAAGACATGTGGTTGATTCGCCAACCGCTGGCATGTTTAAATGCTCAGGATGTGTAGCCTGCCCAATGGTGTTACAGACTAAAATCTTTAAAAGTACAGTAACAAATAAAAGTTTTGAGATCTGTGATTTTTTTAACTACTGTTCTGAGGGGGTTGTCTACCTGGGTATTTGTGTCTGTCAGAAGCAATATGTTGGGAAAACAACTAGACAGTTTTGTCGGAGAATTGGTGAACATGCAGGGGACATAGAAGGGACATGCCAATCTCCAATCACATCTGGGAGGAACATCAGGGTGATTATTCAGGTTTCAAATTCCCGACGATTGAAAAAAATCAAGGTTTCCCTAAGAAAATGGGGTGTGGATAGGAAGCTATTACAGAAAGAAACAGAGTGGACGTATTGATTGCGGACAACTAGTCCACTAGGATTAAACAAGAGTTATCTTATATGATGAGAATAGGTGTGTTCTACTTTAGATCCCTCCATTAAATACCGTATTTGGGAGAAAAATTGCCCTAATGGTTATTTGTGTGAGACTGGAATTTGTCTCCGTGTGATCATTTTATGTATATTTATCTGTATTTTTATTTTATCTTTTTGATCCCAATCTATACAAATCTTGGTTCTCCCCTCTTTTTTCCTCCTTATTTTGTTTATCATTGTTTAAGGAGACATAATATAAATTAAATTGAAAATTTGCATGTACAATATTTGATATATTATGCTTAAATTAACATGCTTTAGATTGTTGGTAATGAGGGGCATATGTGGAGCTGGAGTGTTGGGATAACTAGTTTTTACTCATATTGGGCTCCGGTTTAAATGAACTATATGCATTCTTTGTTTTGTGTGATATGGAGCGCACTGTATATAAGATGCATGTTCGGTGTGTCATTATTATGCGAGGTGCACTATTCGAACCTTTGCGGCGGCACATAGGATTTAAAGTCAATTGACCGCACGCAAAGGTTGATGCAAAAAAGAAAATATTTATTTTAAATACACGGCTCAGGTGGTATAACCAAATACATTTGACTTATATTATCGATTCGGCTCTGGAGACCTTTTTCAAATAGCACCATAATGCAGACACAGAGGACAGAGTAAACGGGACGTAAGCCCTTTTAGAAGAAGGGAGCCGTCTCTACAGGGCTACGGCCCGAATACTCTTTCAACCTGTTCTGCATTTGGTGACTATTTGAAAAGCTCTCCAGACCGAATTCGTTATATAAATCACATGAATTGTTATACACCTGGAGCCTGTGGATTTAAAATAAATATTTTCTTTTTTTGCATCAACCTTTGCGTGCGGTCAATTGACTTTAACTATACAGGTGGTGAAATCCCATCTATAGACCGGCACCATATATACAAGTAAAAAAGTCGGGAGTGCCTTCCCTTCTCTTCCATATTGCACATAGGATTTATGCATCTATTCTTTTGTGTGGTATGGGGCGCATTATATGTGAGATGTACATCCTATGTGTCTTATGGTGTCAGGCACATTATATGTGAGACGTACGTCCTATGTGTTATATTTGTGTTAGGCGCATTATATGTGATACGCACGTCCTATGTGTCTCATGGTGTTAGGCGCATTAGTTTCTTATGGTGTTAGGCGCATTATATGAGAGGCGCACGATTATAGCTTATGCGCCGGCACAGAATGCGCATGATCAAGCTTCTGGCGCCTGCACAGTAATCACTTCCGGACGCGGTGATACGAACCAACATGACCGGCATGGATGTTATGAGTAAGATATTTATATGTGTTATTTAGTGCATTGGATTTGTAGGAGGGGCTGTTTATTAGGTATTTAAGGGGTTTACTTTAAGAGCAATGACACTATGAAGCTCTTTAATGTAGGATGTTGTGATGATGGATTTAGTAGAGGAGGACCCTGATGCCTTTCAATGATATAACAAGTTATAGTGACTTCATTTATGGAGGTGGGATGTAGTTCCAGGGATTTACCAAATTTAGAGGAATGTAGGAATATTAACTTTTTAGAAGAGACAAAGGGTGATTGCCTGAAGGGGTTTTGCAGGATTCTGGATCAACACTGCAGGATAGCCGAAGCTGAACTTGATGCCTGTGTCTATCTAATCTTATTACTACTGTATATGTTGGATTCAACATGGATATTAAAGGGAATCTGTCGCCATTTTTTTTTTACATATTAAATCAAGCCCCTGATCCATATTCTTTTCCTCTCAATCCATTTTTATTTACCTGATTGTAGATTTTTCATTCAGGCCCGTCTATATACGATTGTGAGAAGACATTATACTTGCACTGCTTTAACAGCAGTCAGAGAGATACCTTTACAGCAGCTTATGCACATAAGGATTCTTAAGACAGTTTCTGTCCCCATAGACGTCCTATAGGAAGAGATTTCACTGTAAAGGGAGTGGGGAGGGGGAGCTGTGACATCTCCTCTTGTGACTGGGTGGATTCTGTGTTCTCTGTAACACATTGGTGTCACCTTTCAGTTTAGCCTCTGCTTTTACTATATGAAGCACCACTGCTGATAAGCTCTCTAAACTGAACGGAAGAGTCAGATGATTAATTAGGCTAGTGCCAAAGTGAAAAACTGCAGGACTTAAGATTATTAACAAAATACTGAAATTGATATGGAAAATAAAAAAAGAAAAACCAAAAAGTCCTAAAAAATGTGTTTAATATAAAAATGTGACTTAAACAATAAGTAATTTTTTGATGACACATTCCCTTTAAGCTCTGAACATAAAATATATCTAATCTAATCTTCAGATCATAGCCGGAGGGAACTAGCTAAGTATGGCATCCGGGTGTGAGTGGAGACCAGTTTTTCCTAAGCAGGTTCTACTTGAAAGAAACCTGGATGGACCAGATAATAACTGGATGCAATCACAATTATCCAGCTGGTCAACAAAAACTATTGTTCACTCAATGGCAGTTATGTCCAGCTGGTCAACCAAACTATTGTCCACTATGTGATGGCAACAGAGATTAAATAAGCTGGGGGTGATAACCATCGTCTTGGGCCCGTTAACTGTTTACCGGTGTGCTGTTGACTGTTTACTGGTGTGACAAGGCCTCGGGCCTAATGAGATCTTTAGGAGACATTTCAAGTACCACAATGCCATCATCAGGAATGTAAGGATTTCACGACAAATAATGCATTTCGTATAACTGGAAGATGACCGGACGAACAACCATAAAGGAGGCCGGAAGATATCGGAGTATGAGGTGGAACCGTGGGCATGTGATGGCATGGATGTGGCTTTGGTTTGCATGTATGCGAGGCCAAGTTAGGTAGTCAGTAGGTATGTTAGGTTATATATGTAGTTTGTAATGTATTAGGTATGTTATGTTAGTTTGTATATAGGTAATTTAGGTTATGATATCATGTTATGTTAGATAGATAGTTTATGTTTTAATGCTTATGTTATTTCCCATTGTACCATTGTAAGGACATTGAGGTAAGGTTATGCCATACACCGTCCATACACCATACACCGTTATGCCATCAACCGTCCCAGCCAGAGAGCGCCTCCATCAACAGTCCCAGCCAGAGAGCGCCTCCATCAACCGACCCAAGCCAGAGGAGCGCTCCCATCATCTGTCCCCAGCCAGAGAGCCGCCTCCAACAACTGTCCCCAGCCAAGGACTCCTCCATCACTGTCCCAGCCTGAGAGCGCCTCCATCAACTGTCCCAGCCAAGACTTTCCTCCATCACCTGTCCCACCAGAGACAGCCCATCCACCTTCTCAGCCCAGAGACTGCCCCCATCACCTGTCCCAGCCAGAGAGCGCCTCCATCAACCGTCCCAGCCAGAAGCGCCTCCATCACTGCCCCCAGCCTGGGATGCCTCCATCACCTGTCCCAGTCAGAGAGCGCCTCCTCAACTGTCCCAGCCAGAGAGCGCCTCATAACTGCCACAGCCAGAGAGTGCCTCCATCACTGTCCCAGCCGAGAGCGCCTCCATCAACTGTCCCGAGCCTGAACAGCGCCTCCATCAACTGTCCCAGCCAAGAGTGCCTCCATCAACTGTCCCAGCCAGAGAGCGCCTCCATCAACTGTCCAGCCAGAAGAGCGCCTCCATCAACCTGTCCCAGCCAACATCTAATGCCAACAACTGTGATCAACACTATGCTCTTCTTTTTCCCTCATCATCGCTAACTCCACACTCCTCACACTTACTGCTTACCCCAAACTCCCCTCGTCTGTACAATGAACTCTACATCTCCCCCGTGCATTCTACCACTCACACCTGTCTGCCGGTACACCAACCTCTTCCTCACAGTTTAAATCCCCTCCGCACCAACAAACCCTGCAAACATACAGTCTATCCTACTGCCACCACTCACCCTCTCACTGCTCCCTTCAGGCTTCGGGACATATCCCCCAATCCAAGCCCCCCCAGTCACATTCCCACCATAGTCTCCTGCCTCCTCGAACAGACTCACCACTACAAAATCCGCTAACCCTTCAACCAGAATACACATCCCTCTGACCCGTGCTCCCCCAAACCTCTTCTATTTTTGGAGCTCTCTTGAATCGCGCGTCCCTGTATGTAATAAACTCTCATACATACATACTTGTTCATTCTCACGCAACCTACTCTTCCTTGGTCTGACTGAAAACCTGGCTGACCCCCTCAGACACAAGTCTCCCCTGCCGCACACCTCTTTTAGTCGTCTCCAACTTACCCACAACCTCCTTCGCCCTGGTAACAAGCATGGTGGAGGCCGTCGCCTCCTCCTGTCTGACACCTGCTCCTTTGTGACCCCCCCGTCCACCTCTGCTTCCCTCTCACTCATCTCCTTTGAAGTGCAACTCTGTCCGCAACTACGCCCCCTCCGACCTCCAAGTGGGGCTGTTGTCTACCGACCGCCAGGCCCTACCACTGCCTTCTTGACCACATTGCTTCCTCGGCTTCTCCACTTTCTTTCCACCGACATCCCCACTATCATCATGGAGACTTCAACATCCAATCGACACCCCCCACTCCCACCTGCCTTCCAACAAACTCCTTTCACAGTCTGCTCCTCCTTCAACCTCTCCACAATGGACCTCATGGAGCCACTCACAAAGATGGCACAACACTGGACCACATCTTCACCCGCCCTGCCCCTATCTGAAATCTCTAACTCTCCACACCCTATATCTGACCACTAACCTGCTTACCTCACCACTATCTCCTCCCCCACCTGCTCCGCCATTCTCATATCCAGTACGACCCCGCAGAATCTACAAAACCTCAAACCCTCACACACTCTCTGACTCTCTTACACCTCTTTCCTTTCCACTATCTCCTCATTCAAATGACCCAGACCAGCCACCCACTTCTACAACCATACAAATCATCACCCGCCCTTGACTCAGAGATACCTCCATCCACCACACACAACAAAACCCAAAAAATCAACAGACACACCCTGCACACTGACTCTACCAAACAGCAGAGGGCGTGCTTCCAGAGCTGCCAACGCCGCAGGAAGAAAACTCACTCCATTGATGAACATTGCTAACAAAACACTCACTGCAGACATTTAAGTCCGCACGCGTCCTCACCAAACATAACAATTTCACCACTCACATATCCTCCCAGTCCCACAACCCCAGACAATTATTCAAAACCTTCAACTCTCTTCTCCTGTCACCAAGCACCGTCTCCCCCATCCCGCCTTTCAGCAGATGACTTTGCCATTCACTTCCTCCAGAAGACAAACTCATCAGAAAAGCTTCAGCTGCAGTCCCCACCACCCTCCCTGTACTCTGCAAACCGCTCTTCCCCCTTAAACCTTTATTGCTTCCATGTCACTCATGACAAGCTCTCCTCCATTATTGTCCAAATCCAACCCTCACTACCTGAAGTGTTGACCCACTCCATCCCACCTCATCCCAGACCTCAGTGGCTTCTATCATCCCACACTCACCCATCTCTTCCCCCAAAAAACCTATCATAACCTCTGGCATCTTCCTTCTGCCTTTTAATGCTACACACTCCATCCAAAAAAAACAACCCTTGAACCCCTCTTCTCTCTGTCGCAACTATCGCCCCATTCTCCCTGCTCCCTTTTTGCTTCAAACTCACTCGAGCAGCACGTCTACCTTCAAACTGTCCCCTCCCACCTCCTCCTCCACTCTCTTCTTGACCCACTACAATCTGTTTTCCACCCCACCACTCTACCGAAACCCACCCTAACCCAAAGTCACTTAATTGACCAATAACTGCTAAAGCCTCATGCCCTACACTGTGCTCTGCCTCCTTGGACCTTCCTCAGCCTTGACACTGTTTGACCCATTCCCTCCTGCTACACACCACTCCTTTCCCTCGCATCACAGACTTGGCCCTTTCCTGGTCTCCTCAAACCTCACTTGATCAGGAACTTTCAGCGTCTCTCATCATCATGCTCCCGACCTCCCTCCCCCCTGCCTCTCCTCTGTCCGGTGTCCCCCTAGGGACATTCCCCCTGGTCCATACTCATCTCTATCTACACCTTGGCCTGTCAGTCATAGCATCACATGGCTTTCATTACCACCTGTATGCTGGGAAGATACCCAAACTCTACATCTCAGCCCAGATGTCCCTTCTCTACACTCCCGGATCCCTGACTGTCTGTCTCCCATTTCCTCCTTCTTCTCATTCACGTCTCCTTAAAAATAAATGTGGAGAAACAAACTCATCATCTTTTCCCACCATCCAACTCTACCCCTGCCCCTGATCTCTTCTATTACAGTCAACGGTTCTACACTCCCTCACTCGGTCCCCCCGCAAGTCCCGCTGCCTTGGGGTAATCCTAACTCCGCTACTATCTTTCAAACCACACAACCAAACCCCACACCTCTGGCCTGCCGCCTCCACCTGAAAATCATCTCTCGCATCGCTCGTTCCACGGCAGGACACTACCAAAAATGCTGGTCCATGCCCCCTGTCATCTCCCGCCTAGACTATCTGCAACATCTTCTCAGTGGCCTCCCAGCTAGCACTCTACTCGCTCCCCTCCAAACCCATCCTTCACTCTGCTGCCGTCTTATCCCACCTCATCTCCTCGATACTCCTCTGCCTCTCCCCTCTGCCAATCCCTTCACTGGCTTCCCATTGGCCCCAGCTAATTCATTTCAAGCTACTAACCATAGACCACAAGGCTCTCCATGACCACACCCCCTCCATACATCTATGCCCTAATATTTCCAAATATCTCCCCCCACGCACTCTCCCCCCTCCGATCCTCCAGGACCTCTCCTCTGCTCTCCCTTATCAGCTCCCACACAAAACCGTCCTCCCAGAACTTCTCCCGTGCTTAAAACCACCCACACTCTGGAAACTCACTGCCACCAACACATCAGACTCTCCACCACATTCACTCAGCTTCAAAAGCAACCTGAAAACCCATTTCTTTCAGGCTTGCCTATACCTCACTAAAACTTGTCACTACTTCACCACAGACATGTCCTGCCCCTCACACACCTTCCTCTTTCCCCCTCCTTTGTAGATTGTAAGCCCCCTCGCGGCATGACCTGTCTCCTTCTTTGTCGTGGCCAATTGTCATTATCCCCTTAACAACTGTACTCGTTTGAACTTATTTAATGTATGTAAACGCCCCTCGAATGTACAGCGCCCTGGATCAATGGCGCTTTAAAATAAAAAAATATAATAATAATAATAATAATATAATAATAATAAATACACTCTGTTACTTTGTTAACTGTATTTTATTCTTTTAAGTAAGTCAACTCTTTCTTTTAAGCTTTGACTCTTCATCATTCATAGAAACTACAGGACAGGATAGGCAGCGATATTATTAGTAATAAATTAACATTAATATTACACTATATCACTATGGTGCCAACCACTTCTGACTTCTGGTGGAAATTTAATTAAACCGTGGGAAAAAGTGGGTCAAATTTATAATTGTAGTTTTAAATAACAAAAATAGTCAGTCTATAGAAAGTCTGATGAGCTCATGATGTGCACAGCTTACAATGTGCAGCATGAATACAGGAGGTTGCATGCTTCTGCCAGTGGACTGTGGGAAACAAGAAAAAACTCTTTTTCTGCTTTGTGTTGGGTAAAAACCTGGCTGAGAGTGGAGAGAGGTTCAAATCTACTCTTGATCCTGAGTTTATTATACTCATTACAAGGCGCCTGTGAGAGAGTTCTTTAAGAAGGTTGTGAGCTCCTAAGTAAGGGCTCTTTTTTGTGGTGGGGAACTCACACAACATATTGTGACATGCACAGGTATGCACTGCAAAACACATTTGTTGCACTATTGAAATTATTAGTGATGAGCGAACAGTAAAAAATCCAAGTTCGAGTCGAATCTCAAATTTTGAGAAGTTCGGTTCGAACTTCGAGTCGAACTCGAACCGAACTCCGAACCCCATTAAAGTCAATGGGAGATGATGTTCAGGTTAATTTTTATACTAACACAGGTGAGGAGAAGACACAATTACCTTCCATAACAGTGAAATGGATAAGTGGAACAACTTAGTGAAGACAATTTGGCTCTAAGAGTCACAGAAAAAATTCCCAGGTTAAAATAATTAATTCCTTTAAATGGCTAACTGAAAAGATGAGGACAGTGTAGCTATACGAGGTGCAGCGCTAGCAGATGCTACGGGGTCCCTTTGACACGTATGCAGACACCGGTATTGGAAATGGCACAGGGTAACTGGCAGGAGCCCCCAATCACTTTTCGTACCAGGGTCCAAGAACATGTGATATATGTGGTGGCAGCAAGAACATCCAATTGGGGAACATGGAGGTTCAGCTAGCAGGGTCGTAGTTATAGGGGTTGCAGTGGTAGCCAGGGTTTCAGGGCCCCATGCAGATAAATAAAATGGGGCCCCACCCATTACTAGTTCCTATTTTTTAACATATCACTGGGTCCCTTTTTGATTAGGGCCCCTGACAGGAATACTGCCCGTACTGCCCTATTGGCACCCCTGTCAGCTACCATGTGCCATTTCCAATACCAGTGTCTTCTTATGTATCAAAGGGGCTTTTGGGCCCCTCAGGATGCAGGGCCGTGTAGCAGCTGCTACCGCTGCACCCTCTATAACTACGTCCTTGGCAGCTGTACCTTCATCTTCCCCGTTGCGATCTTCTTGCTGCCACTACATATGTCCCATGCACAAAGCTTGCAATCAGAGGTGTAATTTGAACTACTTGGGCCCTGGTGCAAAAAGTAAAATGGGGCTACTGCCAGTTACCATGTGCCTCAACCTCAAATAGTCACACTCCAAACTGCATTATAGTGAAGACCAAAGAAGTAAAATTTCAGCCCTGCACCAGGCCGGAAAGATGGAATCTGCAATAGACACGCAGCTTGGTAGGAAGAAATCAACTGTGGGAGCAATAATTAGAAAATGGAAGACGTACCAGACCACTAATAATCTCCCTCGATCCGGGGCTTCACGCAAGATCTCACCCCGTGGGGTCAAAATGATCACAAGAACGATGAGCAAAAACACCAGAACCACACGGCGGAACCTAGTGAATGACCTGCAGAGAGCTGAGACCAATTTAAAAAAGGCTAGCATCAGAAACACAGTACACCGCCTGGGACTCGGATCCTGCAGTGCCAGACGTGTCCCCCTGCTTAAGCCAGTACATGTCCGGGCCCATCTGAGGTTTGCTAGAGAGCATTTGGATGATTCAGAAGAGTATTGGGAGAATGTCATATGGTCAGATAAAACCAAATTTCAATTGTTTGGTAGAAACAAAAATAGATTTATTTTTATTTACTAATAGTGTCTTCAACAGTAGCATGATCCCAAAACCAGCAAGAATGACCTTTTGGTCACTCAATAAAATTTTCAAGAACAAATGAGTATTTGAAACAAGAATTTTGGGAATAGGGGAATAGGACATTGACTATCAGTGTCTTTTACAGCAGCATGACCCCAAAACCAGCAATAACGACCTTTTTGGACACTCAATAAAAATTGCAGCAAGCAACCAGTATGTGAAAGCAATTAGTTATAGCAGATTTTCTAATGGTGTCTTCTGCATTAGCTGGACCCCCAAAACAGCAGAAATTAACTTTTTGGCACTCAGAATAAAGAAGGGAAAGATGCAGCCAGCTATGCAAAACTGTACACTATACAGAAGCTATACAAAAGTCCCTAACTCCCTAACTATTGAGGTGTATGATTCCCTAAGCTTACTGTCGCCCATGTCTAATCTAACTAGAAGCTTTTCCTGTGTAAAATCACTAGAAAATGGTGTGCCTGCCTGCTGGCAAACAAGCACACTGAGAGCAGTGTGTTCAGTACAGAGAGAAAAGTTGAAATGGTGTTCAACAGGAAATACAATGACATACACATAAGACGGTCATGTGATTTTAGCAGCAATTTGGGTCCCTACATCCCCAGTTTGGTGACGTTTTCGACCCCCCATTTGTGCTCTGGAAATGATTTGGGTTTGGCTGCCAAAAAAGAAGGAAGCAGTGAAAGGTCAAAGTAAAAAGGGCGCGTCGTACGCTTGTCTAGAACTTGAATTTTTATCAAACTTACAATACAAAGCTCGGTTCGGCTCGTGTTCTAAAAATTTGCAAAGTTCGACTCAAACAAACCTTTATTCGAACGGTTCGCTTAACACTAGAAATTAGGTGTTTGCAAGCAGGTCATTTCAACGTTATTATAATCCGAGATAGATTTCTGCCTCCTTTAGCTTTCTAACTGTATATGTCTGAAAGAATTAACATGTCAATTCTTTCAGGTGCGTACAAAAAGACGAGTGTAAAATATGCATTTTGTGATTGATGACGCATTTTTTACATTGTAACTTATCAGAAGTGTATTGTACATTATTTTGGGCATATTTTGTTATATATTTCAGCATGATAAACGGTGAACAAACCATTGCTTTCTCTCATTAGGAGACACCTGGGAGAGCTTCGTAAGAAGCCTGTGCGCTCCTCAGCCAGGACACTCTTAGGTCTTGTTCACACGGCTTATTTCAGAACGGATTTGCCGCCGTATTTACGATGGTTAATCTGCTCCGAAATCAGTTACAAATAAGTAACAGGCCATTTAATATTGCTTTCAATGGGAAAATAGTGTCGTCGTTAAAGACGACACTTTATTTCCTTGCCGTTATTGCGCCGCGGATTTGTGGCCGCAAAACGGCCGGAAAAGCAATGGTCCTGTCACTTATTGAGGCGGATTTCATGACAGATTCACCCCATATAATGAATGGGGTTTGTAAATCCGTCGCGAAATACGTGCCACTTATTTCACACTGATTTTCAACTGATTTCGGAATGGATTTACGATCGGAAATCCGATGTGAATCCATTCTGAAATAAGCCGTGATAACATTGCCTTACTCTCAATTAGAATGGGGAAGAACAAACAATGATAATCTGTTGGAGCCAGGACTGGAGAATTGATGGCATGGATGCCTCCAAGCATGGCTTAGACCATGGCTAGTGAGGGAACTTTAATGTTTAGTTAGAGACTTGATGGCCTCGGGTTTATGTTTTATATATTGCACACTGCCCTGTTACTATATAGAACATGAAGAATAATGCTTTCTAAGGCATTGCTGTGCTAGAATGTATCTAACCAAGGGGATAATGACTCTGTTGGTTAATTAACCCCTGAAATGCCGCAACAACTGACTATTAGTTTGTTGGCAATTGACTTTGTGTATATTTACGATGCACAACATTGATTGTAGAGGAACACAAGGAGACCACACATGAGTTACTTACCAGTCTATGTTCGAGTTGTAGGCACTTAGGCTGACATTTATGATTTTGGTGCCCAGGTGCCATTTTTTTTGCACACGTTAGTAGCATAGAATGCACCTGAATCTATGAACCTGTTCTACTGCGGGTCATTTTGCACATTCTAGTTATAAAGCTACACTTCTGGCTCTGATAAACAACTTTGAAAGTGCTGTGTTCCAGCAGTAATGTGCCTGGATTTGTCGCATTGAAGCCATAAATGTGTAGCTTCATATGGTTCTAGAGCGACGCCTCCAGCATGTCCCTGGACACTCTGTAATGCGCCTAATATTGGAGTGCACCAGGTTAAGAATAGAGTGAACAGGGCTGCGCTAGTTTTTGGGCTGAAAAGACGCCAGACTTCTGGTGCGGCCCCGTCCATACATGTCGCCCTTAGTGCACCAGTGTAATATTTGCTATTCATAACTCATGGCAAGTTGGAGTGGTAGCATAGGATCAACTGTGAATGATGATCTGTGTAATTAAAACGCAGATTATTCAGCATTAACTTGTTTCTTTTCGCTGATCTTTGTTCTGAACAGTTAACAACGATACATGTATTTAACATGGCTGTGTGTTAACAGCGGCCATCTTGATGATGTCAGAAGTCATCACCCCGGTAACAAATATAAGAAATGTAGACAAACAATACATAATGTATCCTTATCTGAAAATTATCCCGAATTATGTGGTTTACCTGGAAACAGAATATAAACAAGATAAGAAGTAAGATATAAACAAATCGTCTCTGTTTAGTAAATAAGTAGCTTTCTTGTATCTAATTTATAGCAAATCTAAATCTACCCCTATTGTTTAGAAAAACCATGGCATTATAAAGATCAATGTGCAATTTGATATTCTGTTCAGGTCTTTGCCTTCTAATGTTTGCTTCATCCTTTCAGAACAGAACCGCCATGTTGATCCACTGTGCAGTGGAGTTATCTAGCTCCCAGATCTTGGAAATAGTAGATGTAGCTGTATGGGAAGTTGGCCCTATGACAGGCATGGCGTTGCTAGGGTCCCCAAAACATTCCGGGGCCGGGCCCGTTGTGGGAGTGGTCTTTGTGTTAAGTTGTTGCTCAGAGAGAGGGGATTCACACAGCAGTTTTTTATCGGCCCTTGAGCGCATGTGTTTTACTAGTATGGAAAATCTGTGGCCAGCGCAGTCCTCCTGAAGCTACATACTAATTATTTATTCTCCTATGAACAGGTGTCTCGTTGCTCTAAGGGACAGCTATGATTTACTATATGTCGGCTCCAGATATTCGGAGTGTATTGAAGCGCAATTACCCGCCAAGTACGGACCAACATTATCGTTGTGTGAATCCTTACACAGCGTTCTTTGTGGTGGCATACTTGCTGTAATGCGGCAATAGTTTGCACCACAAATTATCGGTAAAAAATCTTAGCCCGGTGAGGGTTATGGTTACGTTTCCTCTGCCACATAGCAACTCCGCCCGTAAAACAAATAAGGTAACCAGGTCGCTTCTTTCAGGGGAATGTGAAAAATGGATAGGAGGTGACCCAGGAGCGTGCTGAAATTTATGCAAGTACTCCTACAGCAGGTTATAATCTGAGTGCGCACAGGTCTGGTGCAACCTATCGCGCTGAGTGAACATACCTTAGAGCAGTACAACGTGTGTGATTTGGAGAAGAACATGCTGGTTCAGCACGTATTCAAGCACAGAGGGGGCCGGTCCTATCACTCTCCACTATCAGTGCCGCCGAAGAAGTGAGCAGTCTTCTCTTCATACCGGTGTACAATATTATGTCGTATTGTACGCACGGGGGAGAAGAGAAGAGAATGTAATATAGGCTTCTTCTGTGGGATCTATTAGAAATTACAGTAATCTGGGCTACGCATTGTTCGGGCATATATGAAGCGCAATTACGCACGAAATGCGCCTGCGAGGTTTTACGCAGTGGTGAACATCGCCTTAGTCTGCGACGGTAGCCAGTCAGCTTAAAATCATACGCAACCCTGGAAAATTCTAAGTAGAAAAATTATAATTCAAATATGATTTGTCATCAGGTTGAATAGATGTTGCATGTCCTTAATGGTGTTTGTCACATGGCGTAATTGCGGTAATCATGCTATCTAAGTAGAGAAACTATGGAATTACACGTCCTCCCCATGCGTACAATACGCTCGTATTGTATGCATTGGAGTTAAGTAAATGTGACGATGGTCATTGCATGTCTATGGGGCTGTGGCGGGCTGTTGCCCCCCCCGTGTTCGAGAGACGTTTTGTGATCAGCGCTGGCTCCTGAAGCACACTGTGCTATAGCGGACACGTTCATCCGTACTACGTACAATACACGTGTGAACATAGCCTAAGGGACACAAGCAGGATTATCGTTTTACTGGATGTGAATGAGGGTGATATTTTGTGGATATGTGTTGTACATACAACTATATCACAGTACTTACCACAATGTTCTTTTTTTTCACATACTACACCAGCATGAACATATATACAATACATACATACACACAGTATGTCAGCATAGTAGAAACATACACAGACATCTATTACAAAAAACGATGTACTACATACTACACATGTATACACTTAAATACAATAACGTTACACTTTTGCATACCACCCATGTCATACACCAACACATTCAGTTAGTTAGCTTACATTCGACTGAACATTATTTGTCTCACCCTTTATTACATCTCTTTTAGAGTTTTATGTTCTGCAGTTGAGGCTCCTCACTCATTGTTGCTGGTCCTGCTACCGGGGCGAGTTAGCGGACAGGCAGGGGGCGATCTTCTTCGGTCCGGTACAGTCCATGCTTTCCTGAACTCCCTTCACAGATGGTGGCAGCCAGCGCCCCTCCTCCCTCCTGAGCTCTGTCATTCCGGGCAGATCGCCCTCCCTCTCCCTGCCAGGCACATAGCATGCTGCTGCCTCAGAACTATATGTGCGTCAGGGTGACGCACACACAGTCGGGACAGTTGTCGGCTCTACAGGGTCACTAGTAATGACTAGGACGAGGACGTGCTGAGAATTGGGCACAGGGAGTCTGGTCCAGGGCTTGTGCCCCAAACAAAACTACCTAGCGACGCCCCTGCCTAAGACATTTTCCTTGCATGTGTTAGGGGCAGCACGGCAGCTCGCATGTCTCCCCTTCCCCGTACACTGCCGGGGACAGGCTGGTGCCACAGCCCACATGTTGGGCTGCAAGCCCACTCGTTCTGACACCAGGCACTCACCTAGCAGCGCTCCTTCTCGTCCATGCTACTCTACCAGCCGTTGCGCGCATCCCTGTTTCCTAGGGCGCTTAAGACAGTTCTCTGAGATGTATATATGGCACCAGGCCTTGTTATAGATGACACATTTAAAGTGGGTTTGCCTGCAACCGCAGCTAGCCTGGGTCGGCCTTTCATGGGAGCAGTCAAAGAGTTGGGTGGGATGACTGCTCCCACTTCAGGTCTAGGCCAGATAGTTTAAGGTAGAGATATGTAAGTCCCTGAAGTCAAGATGAGCTGTGTTGTGTGTGCTGTGGACGTGGTTCAGTCTTCCTGCAGTTGCTGGAGGTAGTAACAACCTCGGAGAGCTCCAAGCACTAAGTGTCTCACTAGTATGCTAGTTACCTTACACCACAGACTGTGCTGTTATATAGGTGCTTGAGGTTGCGGGCATAAAAAGACTGTGGTGGTGAAGCACCTGTGTGCTGCTGATGAGTAAGCCTTGTTTTTCGTTTGCTACTTATATTTTCTGGAGAAACGGATGACAAGACAAAAAACGCACCCGTTGTTTTGCACGAACTTTTACTGTGGTCATGCTTGTGTAAGCCTACATAATCCCCTACATATTTAAATGTGAGAAAAAAGGGGATAGGGAAAGGGAAAGAAAAAGGAAAGCAGGAAGTTAAAGGAGAGGGAAAAAAAGAAAAAAAAAAATTTCCCCAATATTTATATATGAAAATGCTTTTATTTTTAATTTATACATAATATTATGTTTTTTAGAATATATCAAAAGGAAATAAAGAATGAGATTAGAGGATGGGCGAATTTCTAAAAATTCGATTCGTGTCACTGTCGCCGAATTTTTCGACTAATTCGTTTGTTCCGTAATTACTTCGGACGAATGCAGTAAAACAGCAGTAATTTCAGGTGCTCAGAGCCTGCAGGGTGCTGTAGAGAAGTGTGCATGTTAAATATTGGCAGAGGGAAGCTTGGGTTTGTCTTCATACAATGTTTGTTTTTAGTATGACACGCACATGACTGCACCGCTCTTAGAGTATCGCTTCACTATAAAATGCCCCTCACTGGGGCACCTTTATGGGGGCCAAAAAACTGACCAAAAATGAGCGCAGGAACGTAAGCCTGATAAGGTCATGGCAGCAAATGTCTGGAAAAACATACTGAGCAGCTCAAGGTGGCAAATAAGTGACAGAAGTGTGAGAAATGGTGACGGCGGCAGACCACAGCAGCATGAGGTCAGACAGTGGCACAATGACATTCTGGAAGTGGCAAAAACAGTACAGGCTGCAGAGTGCACAATGCACACAGTGTGGAGGTCACGGTTGGCAGCAGAATTGAGGTCAGGCAGTGGCACATATGACAAATTTGAGCTGGCAAACAAGGAGTAGGCCAAAGCGTGGTACAATGAACAGTGTGGAGGGTCAACAGGGAGTGAGCAACAGCAGCAGCATAGGTACAGGACAGTAGGCACAATGACACAGTGTGGAGGGCACTGGCAGCACGCCCACCACTTACGCAGCCATCGAGGTCAGACGAGTGGCACGAATGACAAATTACTGAATTGGAGGTGGCAAAAGAAAAAAAGGAGGTATGGCCACTGTGTGGACTGTGGCACGGCAGCAGCCACGGCAGCAGCATGAGGTCAGACAGTGGCACAATGACACAGTGTGGAGGCAGGGACACGACAGGAGTCACAGCCAGCAGCATCGAGCGTCAGGACGCGTGGCACAATCGACATTCTGCAGGTAGAGCAATGACAAAAATCGTATTAGGCCACAGCAGCGGCACAATCAATGACTGAAGAGGGGAGGGTTCACAAGCGGAAGCAGCATGTAGGTCAGGCGAGTGCACAATGAAGAGAGTTAGTGGAGGATTGACTAGGAGCAACAGCGATGAGCGTCTAGGAGAGTGGCCACAATAATTATGGAGAGATGAGTAACATATACAGTACCAGGCCGCAGTGTGCACAATTTACACAGTGGTGAGATGTCACGGCAACAGACACAAGCAGCCAGCAGATGAGCCAATAGAGTGGCACAATGACAGAGTGTTGAGAGTGAGGTGAGCCAATACCAGGTCCCTGGTACAAGATCGAGTTGGGTAGGCAGATGGGAGAAAATGATCAGCAGATGTGTGGCATCAGGGGGTGTGGCGGCATCAGAATAGTGGCTGAGACAGGTAGTTTGAACCCAGACTGACGCGCCTAAGGGCATTGGTGTGTGGAATGTCCTGGCCGTCCACGCCCCTGATTCATGTCTTTGACAAAGGTCAGTCTTCCACATTTCCCGTGGACAAGCGAGGTTTCCTTGGGGTATAACGATGGCCCCCGCCGTCACTGTAACACCCGCTCTGAGCCACCACTACTGGCACGGGCAGGACAGGCTTTCCAACTGCAACTCGGCAAGTTGCGGGCAAACACATCCAGTTTGGTGCCAGTAGTCCAGCGATCTTCTAACTGGGTGGTCAGAGTGCTGTCCATGTCAAGGCCACAAACCTGTTGCGTTCAGGAATGTCCATAGTTACCGCTGCTGTGCTTTGCTGCTGGTGATGTCCCTCATTTCACTTGGCGGAGTGAGTGTGAACGGAAGGCTGCTCATTAGTGACTCCTAGACTTAGGTTACTGCATGATGGAGCTGGTACTGCTTCCTACCGCCCCACCTTCCCCCTAGGCAGCGCGTCGGGCAGCTAGTACTGGTAGCGCTGAGGAACCCCAACGGTCAGGACCTGTCAGAGGGGGACGACTGTCGGCACATAGGCAGCGGACGGCACAACTGATACTCGGCAGGAGTTTCCTCTCATAGTATTTGAGAGTTTGTCTTGACCTACCTCAAATAGTCGGTGAAAAAGGCCTCTCATTTTGGGACCTCTCTGGATAGCGGGGGTCAATAAGGTGTGGAGAGGCAGAGTAATCCCTCTTTGCGGATGCTGACTATTTCGGCTGTCACTAGCCGAGGCAAATTAAGCATGCTGCCGGGACTCTGCACAAGTGACTCCGCAGGCTCCTCTGCCTCCATTTCCACTGTATACTGTCCACGATGTGCATTTGGGAAGTCATCTGCCTGCCCTATTCCTCATCTCCATCACCTCTCAGGTGCTCCTGTCTCTCTACTTGTCACCAGTGTGAGGAAATCACTCATTTCACCAGACCAATGCTTGCTCCAATGTCCTATCTCCTTCCTCCTCCCATTTCAGATCCCACCGGATCATTGTTGGCACGAGAATGTAGTCGCCACATCTCCAGTCCCCTGCCAGACAGATTTTTCAGCATCTGTATCGCGCGAGGACAATTGAAGCAGTGGATGACGTTATTGCAAGTCCCGCTAGTCTGAGTCGACTGACAAATAACGTGAGTCCTCACGAATGCCCTCACAAAAAACGGCAGTAGTCAAAGCACTGAGCTAGCACTGGACGGACATCCAAGTTACACAGGGGCAGTACTTCTTGTCTGCCTGGATCATCAAAAAATCGTTAATGGCCTTTCTCTGTTCATTAACTAGTCGTCCAACAATGTGCAGCTGGGAATTCCTAGCGTTAGTAGGAAACTAATCGCTATTGAGTGGGATATATGATTCGGATGGCCGTTCTGCCGCTGCAACTCTGAGGAGGTGTCCTGCCTTTGTACGAATGGATAAAGCTGCATCGCACAGTTCCTTGGCCATTTCAGAAATGTTCTTGAGTATCGGTGGAAGACTCAGGAACCTTTTTACAACCAGAAATTGAACACCTGTGGCGCCCTTGCAGTGCGCAGCATGGACCAATTCAGGCTCCTCGGTTGCAGCGCGGGACACCATGTTCACTTCCCATTTTGTCCGTCACCATGGTTTCCGATTTGCCAGTTGGCGCGGAGAAGTCAACACATCGATTCTTGCTTGCATGACGTCGTTGTAGAGTCCTCCCCATGTGTGATCTTCGTTTCGCCGAGTGCAGCTAGGTGATTTGAAACTGCAGTGACACCGCTTTTGCCATACCAATGTGTATCTTTGGTTTAGCAAAGTATTGTGGAGAAATGCTGAGATGTTGGTAGCGTGAGAGGAGGAAAGGAGGGAGGCTGGACATTGCTCGCTGGAGCAGCAGTTTGACAACGTGGACGGAGGGTAATGCGGCGTCTCCTGTCAATAGTTGTTGCCTATGTGCTTCTGGCGGAGGGAAGCACACTTCACCCAGTGGGCGTAAAGGGTAAAGGGACACTGCTACTGGCCCTGACGTAGTTACAGTCCAGACCGTCCGCCGCTCCGTGTACCTGGATACAAACCGATAAAGCTCAATGACTGACCCCACGTTTCTGTTCTACATATTTTATGAAAGTTGCTGTATGCCTTTTTGGAAAAAGAAATACGGCTTGCGTGGAACTCTCCATCCTGGCTCTGGCACAAGCCATTAGTTCTCGTTCTGAGATGGCTTAGCAGAATTAGTCCACATTTTGGAAAGGATTATTAGGGACTCGCGTAGTACCAACAACTTGGACAGAGCACGGTCAGCTGCTGCACCTGAAGTTAGGATGGTGAGACGATACTGTTGTCTCTATACTAATCCGCCTCTCGAATACACTGCTCGGCGCCACTATAAATGAGTAGCGAGTGAGCGAGGAGCATCTGCGGACCTAGGGAGTGGTGTCAAATGAGAAACTAGCTGCCTTATGCAGATGTGGTGGAGCCTTGATGGCTGGGAAATGGCTAATGCGTGCCACCTGGCAGCTGCTGCTGCTTAGCAGCGCATGGATGGTACACCACATCGAGCCACGTTTCTCCCCAGAGCCACCCGATGGTGTCGCTGCATGTGTTGACGCGGGGTCGTTGTGCAAGTTAGCTTGGCACGCTTCATTTCTGCCCACAGATTTACATCATACCCATATTCGGACTCTCCGGTGTGCTTAGCAAAGAAACTGCCACACAGACGAAGTAGCTGATTTTACCGACAACGCTTCCGCACTGAGTGACTACCTGCCGCGCTGCTCGCTGTAGCCTGTGACCATGCTACTGTATTGGACCTGTCGAAGCGGGTTTCTACCCCCGAGGCGCATTTTGGCTCGCCCCCCCCCCTCCCTTCCCCCTCGACCTCACACTGTGTACCTGCTTGACTCACTTGGCACACATACTCACTTGCTGGCTGCGCCGTGCCTGACGCGCAATAGCTGACCGCCCTCTTCTCTGTACGATGATGAAGCCTTGCCTTCACCCGGCCTCCCACGTGCGGCTCGGCGTACATCATCATTATTGTTGTTTCATCGTCGCACTACGTGTCCTCAATCACGTGTTTGAGTAAGCGAGGCTAGACTCTCACACATGACCTCCCATGCCACTCTCCACATCCTACTTAATTGCCGCCCTACTGCAAGAAGCTGGGGATATTGGCACATTTCTTCTGCTGCCGGTAGCTGCTGATGCCTCCTCAAATTGTTCATCCTCGCTTAGATATAGCTGGCGCTGAAGCACCAGACCACATTGTAGATCCCTGGCTGGAGGGTGGGAACTGGATGGGACAGAGGGCGGGCTGAGGCAGGTGATGGGCCGTACTGACCCGCCGTCCCGCGCCATGCTAATACTAAGTAGTTGGTGTCTGAGTGTTCCACGCAATCTCTTGGCTGGGTTGGTCAGATGTATGTTGGAGGGAAGAGGATGACCTAGTCAAACAATCAAGAAAACCCTTGAGGTTGTGAAGACAACACACGGCCGCTAGATGACAGCGGGCATAGTGTGTGGCCTCACGGAGTGACCCCTGACTGCGGATGGTCCCCTTGTCTGTGCTGCGACCTGCGGCCCTGTTCAGAAATGTTTGTGCACTAGACCCTCGCAGTTGCAGAAGCCTGCCATCTCTGCTTCTGAAATAATGTTTCGTTTCTAAAATGTACAAGGGACAGCTGTTTGATGAAGCGATCTGTAGTATGGATAAATATTACACCTGTTTTTGACTCAAAAGACCCGAGTACACAAGCTTGGGTAACCTTGGATATAAATTTGCGCTCACAAAATGGCAGAGAAAAATTTGCTTGTATGTGTGTTCTACAAGCACTTGTGTGTTTTAACCTAAATGTAAATAGCACACACAGGCTTAATTAACCTTCGCTTAGTGAATTATGCTACAAGAAAAATGTATTATTTCGGGTTGAAAAGACGGTTTAATTTGTCAGCCGACAAGCGCAAAAAGCGCTTAATTACCCTCCTGATGTAATTGGCAATAGAATTTGAGCCACACAAATAGTAAGCTTTGTAAGGTGTGTTACAATGTGTATTTTACTACGCCACACAACAACGAGATTAAATTGTAATTAACTCTTTTGCTTGTGAATTAGGCTACAAAAAAATATAATATATTTGGCAGTTGAAAACGACGGTGTCTTTTTGTCAGCACAGAGCATACTAAAGCTTAATTATACGTGGATGTAATTGTGCGAATAGAATTGAGCGCACACACAACTAGTAGCTATTTGATAGCTGTAGGGTACAATGCGTATTTTCTACGCAACACATAAAGATGATAAATTGGTAATTAACCTTTTTGCTTGGCTGTATTAAGGCTACAAAAAAAAAATATATATTTCGCGCGTTGAAAAAGACCGGTTATTTTTGTCGACACAGGCAAAACAAATTATTTAACCCTCTGAAGTATGTAAATTGCGTCCCAATAGAATGAGCCTACCACAATATGAGTAGTTACTGTAGGCTGTTACTAAATGGTTGTATTTTCTAACGGCCACACAAAGAAAGAGATAAAATTGTAATTAATTTGCCTTGTGAATTAGGCATGACCAAAAAAAAAGTATATTATATTTTGGCCGTTCGAAAAAGGACGGTTTATTTTTGTCATGCACACCAGCAAACAACGCTTAATTACCCCTGGATAGTTAAATTGCGCAATAGAATTGAGCCACCACAACTAGTAGATTTGTAGCGTGTTACATGGCGTATTTTCTACGCAAACACAACAATGAGATAAAATTGTAATTAACCTTTGCTTTGTGAATTGGCTACCAGAAAAAAAAATATATATTTGCGATTGAAAAAGAGGTTTATTTTGTCAGCACACAAGCAAAGACAGCGCTATTAACCTGGATGTAAATTGCGCAATAGAATTGAGCTCACCACAAACTAGTAGTTTGTAGCGTGTTACAAATGGGTGTATTTTCTACGCAAACAACAAGAGAGAGAATTTGTTATTACCTTTGCTTGTGAAATTAGGCATACCAGAAAAAAGATATATATTTGGCGTGAAAAGACTGGTTTATTTTTTTGTCAGCGACACAGCAATACAACGTTTAAATTAACCCACTGGATACGCATCTCTCTCCTCTCCCAGGATGTATTGGCAATAGAAATTGCTGCCATCCACAACTAGTAGCTTTGTAGCGTGCTTTACATTGGCCGTGTTTTCTAGCCAAACAACAAACGAGATAAAATTGTACATTAACTTTGCTTGTGACTTAGGCCTACAAACAAAAAATTATATATTAGGCGTTGAATAAATGGACGGTTTATTTTTTGTCAGCACGCCATGCAAAAACACGCTTATTAGAACCTGGATTGGTAATTGCGCATAGATGTAAGAGCACCACAACTAGTAGATTTGTAGCCTGTGTTACTAAAATGGCGTATTTTCTACGCCACTCAAAACAAGAGATAAAATTGTAATTAACCTTTGGTTCGTGAAATTAGGCTACCAAAAAAGAAATATACTAGGTTTGGCGGTGAAAAGAGTTTTTATTTTTAGTCAGACACATCAGCAAAAAAAGCTTAATTAACCCTGGATGTAAAAATTGCCTTACGCAAGGTAGAATTGAGCCACCACAAACTAGTTGCTTTGTAGCGTGTTACATTGGCGTATTTTCTATGCACACAACAAGTGAAAAAGGTATTAACCTGTTCGCTTGTGAATTTAGGTACCAAAAAAAAAATTATATATTTGGCGTTGAAAAGACGGTTTATTTTGTCAGCACCAGCCAGTCAAATCAACAGCTTAGATTACCCTGGATGTAAATAGCGCCAATAGATTTGGAGCTCAACAAACTAGTTGCTTCTGGTTAGTGTGTTACAATGGTATTTTTCTACGCAACCACAACAAGTGATAAAATTGTAATTAAATCTTTTGCTTTCGGAATTTGGCTAATAACAAAAAAAAATATATATTTGGGTTGAACAAGAGGTTTATTTTTGTCAGACACCAGCAAACAACTTAATTAACCCCTGGATGTAAATTGCGACAATAGAATTGAGCACACAAAACTCGTAGCTTTGTAGCGTGGTTACAATGGCGTATTTTCTATCGGCCACTACAAGAGATATATTGTAATTTAAACTCTTGCTGTGAAATTAGGCCTACCTAAAAAAAAAATATATATTTGCAGTTGAAAAAGACGGAGTTGTATTTTTGTCAGTCACACAGCCAAAATACAACGCCTTAATTAACCGCTGGATGTAAATTGCGCTAACAATAATATGAATTTGAGCAGACCAAAAAATGAACTGTGAGTGTTATTTGTATGTGTAAAAAGCGCTGTTTCTTTAAATTGTAATACATAAGGAACATGGCTTAGATCCACTTGGATATTGAATGTATATTGCAGAGCAGCTGCAGTGGACGCACACTGGATTCAGATCCAATACCCAAAAAATAAGAAATAGAATATTCAGAGAACAGTCTCTGCGACAAGCAAACTGAGACACCCCACAAAATCGCTAGCGCAGTGTGTAATAAATCAGTTCTTCAGAAAGCGCTGATCACCGCGCAGCAAGCACCTTCCTGATTCAGTACAGTAAGAGAAGGAGTGTGAGCTCCCAGCGTGCCAGCGGCTCGGTATGTATATAGTGCGGGGTGACAGTCCACGAATCCGCTCTGGTCTTCTGATTGGCATTCATCTCTGCACATGTTCATGCGGCCATGCCTTTCTCTCTGCCAGAGATGCTTTGCCCACTGTAGCGCCATGTCGCTCGCTAGCCATTTTATCAATCAAAAGCACATTCGTTCACCGAAGTACTCAAGTTCGACTTCGTTCCGAACCGAAGTTTTTCCTGAGATCTAAATTGAATTCACTTAGTGTAGAATCCGAATGTCAGCCAATCTCTTAAATTGGCATCTTTAAAAATCTACACATTTAAAAACAAAATATAAAGAGGGATATAATAGTATAAAACCTAATAAAGGAAAAGTGCATAAAATTTAGTTTCATAAAAATGTCATCATTTTATTCCACTTGAAGAATTAAAGGTTATAGGTACCCAGTGTTCTCCATGCTGAACCAGATATGATATGTTCAAGTATAATTTGCTCAGTCAGTAATCTTAATTTTACGTAGAGACTGTTTTTTGGTTACAGTAGAATTCGCATAAAATTCGTAAAACAAGTAAGGAAGATCGTATGATGTAATTATCACAAAATTGTGTATTAATAGCATTTGTTTATATGTAGTTTATTTGTATGTTTAGGAGTTAGAAAATATAACATTTAAATAGTTTAATTGTATATATTTTTTAAACAATATTAGGATTTGTTTATGTATCTAATACCATCGACGAGGAGGTAAAATCTAGGGGCTGACTAGAGTGATTTATAAAAAAGAGAATAAAGGATAGAAAGTATGATTGAAAGGAGATCCTCCAGTGGTAACTAAGTGTTAGTACAATGCCTCATGGTCTTATATCCTGAGTTGTGACACTTTGAAACATTGTCTATTTAAAAAAAAAAAAAAATTCTATTACTATTCTATTAGTTACTGTAGCCTGTGAAAACAACCGAGATTAGGTCAATTGTTATATGTTTACTCTTTAATTGAAATTGATAGCAACCAATCATAGCGCCCTCTTCATTTCATATAGTGCTCTGAAAAAATTATAGAGGAGCTCGCGATTGGTGCTATGGGCAACAATAGAAAAGTCTTAGGACCTTGGCAGTTTTCTCTACATTCCCCCTTTGTTCATCATTATCTTATGTTTAGTCCTTTATGTCTATTTAACCCTATTTTGCTCTATGTCCAATCTATAACCCGAGTAGCTATGCTATTGTATAGCATGATTGGTCCTGGTCTTAGCCAAACCAATCCAACAGTCTTGTGGTCTATCATAGTGTCACTATTTTAAAGGGCCAAAGCCCTGGTAATTGGATTATTGCTGGGCACTGACCCTGTAAAGTCTGTCCACTGCCTTCTTCCTTTCCCAGATCTATTGTGCCATGTGCCATATGTGAAGCATTCTGGAGAATTCTGATTCATGCGTGTATTCTGGCAGCTTAGCTCACCCACTGACCACATTTGCCTGCTTCTATCCCCGTCTACGAGATTGCCTGCTGATTCCGTACAATGCTGCACCTCGCATCGCAAGTAAGTCGTGTCAGAGGTAGTGACCTGATAGTCTTCCGTCATGGCAAGCCCAACCTGTCTTGTGGCAGGCTCTGGTTAAAACTAGGAAGCTTCTTAGACTCCGCTTCCTGTCATGTCTTATACCACCATCTCCGGTGGTTTAGAGGATCCACACCCTAGCCACCCTAACAGTTATAAATGGCCATAGATTCCACCAGGGTGCCTCAACTGCTGACATTTTGCGATGCTCTCGATGTCCCATTGACAATGACACAGTGTTACGCGAAGCTTCGACAACTGACTTGCATGATTGCAACAACTCACAGTCTGCTACCTGTCGCCCCACATTCACCACCACCTTTGCCTATGGCTCCGGTGACAACTTTGTTTATATTTAAGAGTAATAGTTTTAAAAAAGAATAGTTCTCTTAGCCCTTGCATCGAATATTGGGGTCTCAATAAAATAACCGTTAAGAACCAATATCCATTGCTACTGATCTCCGAGCTCTATACTTCACAAAATTCGACTTGAAGGGGGGTATAATCTGAATCGGGATGGGAATGTTGTATACTTGGTGCTTCCTTTCAGCCTCTGCAATGCTCCAGTCATCTTCCAAGAATTTATTAATGAGATCTTCAAAGACCTCCTATACTTGCGTGTCATTGTGTATCTGGACGACATCTTGATTTACTCACCTAATCTTGAAGCTCATCATGCCCACATTTGCCAGATTCTAAGATGCCTATGAAGTATTCAACTCTATGCCAAACTTGAAAATGCATCTTTGATCAGACCAGTCTACCCAGTTGGTCTATAGGCCATACAGCGCTTTCTGGGATTCATAAACTGACGACAGTTTATTCTTCATTCCTCTACTGTGGTGGTGCCTATTGTGGCACTTAACAAGAAGAATGGAAATCCAAAATCCTGGCCACCCTAGGCAGAAGAAGCATTCTCCTATTTGAAGTCTGTCTGCCTCTGTCCCTACCTTGTCTAGGCCTGACCCTGAGAAGCTCTTCTTCCTTGAAGTGGATGCCTCATCTATGGGAGCAGGTGCAGTCCTCACACAGAGAACCCCCAAAGCCAAAACTTCATAAGCATAAGCATTTTTTCCCTGCAAAAAGAAATTACACTATAGGGGATCGAGAATTGCTCGCCATCAAGTTGGCTTTGGAAGTATGGTGCCATTTATTAGGGGGTGCTTGTCATCTGGTCAACATATTCACTGAAAATACAAATCTGTTGAATCTTCAGATACACAGCACAGTACTTGAATATTTGGCAGGCTAAGTGTTCCCTCTTCTTCTCCAGATTTGATTTCTAGATACACTTCAGACCAGCAGACAAGAATATCTCAAAGTGTTTTGATGCTCCTCTAGTTGCCTGGCTGACCCTACACTCTGGACCATGGCATAGTGTTCCTCCTGAACCTCTGAATTTGGCAGCAGACATTGATCTCCAATGTGTACCCCCGGGGAAAACATTCATACCTCCTGCTCTAAGAAAAATAGTTTTGAAGTGGGGACATTGTTCTTTGCTGGCAGGGCATCCTGGAATTCAAAAATCTTGCTTCCTCGTATTTCATCATTACTGATGGCCTAATCTGAGTCAAGATGTCGAGGATTTTGTAATCTTTCCCCATTCCAGAGTGTTCTTGGACCTATATAGCTATTAATTGGACTGACCTACTACCTTATCTAAATAAATACATACCTGTTCATTTTATATATATTTATTATAAATTATTTTATATATATATTGTAGGGGGACTAGCGGTCACAGAGGTTTAGCACAAAGGGATGGTTGAACCAAAATATAGGGTTCTATATTTTTGAAGCAAAAAAAACCAGAAAACAAACAGGCAGAGTTATCTTCTCTGTCATTGGCTTACGTCAGCCGGAAAACATGAAGCACAAATCATAATAGACATTCCAGCATAAAAAGAGCACCAAGGTTATACTCCTCCATGTGGGCAGGTACTGTCTCTGGAAAGAGACCTCCTCGGTCTAGTTAGTGGTCTGTAGCGGCTCCTTCCTGCTCACGCCCGTCAGCTGGAGAAATGACTCCTGATATCAATCAGTCCAAGGTTAACTCTCTCACCTTGGTCTCTTCTCACTTGCACAAGGCTTTGAATGGCCCTAGGGATACCGGTAATGCCTGGACGACGAGGGGTGAACGGCCTCCACCCAGCTACAGCCGTTCAGAAAAAGCATGCCAATTTAAAAGCTGCAAGCAAGGACTTTACTTAATGCACAACCTTTGCGTAACCTATGGTTAATTTTCTCTACTGATGGACTTTTCCACAACCCATAGGGTCCGGTTCACTTGGTGGCCTCAAGTGCAGTTTCTTGCTGCCCATTCTGATGTTGTGGAATAAGACCGGGCTGTCACACTGGATCGGCTCTCTGACATCCCTGGATAATTCCCTACTGTTTCAGATAATCCTAGGGGACATACCTTCCATCCACTATCTTTCCTGATTGGTGCTTACACATCCCCCCCGCATCTGCCCAAGGCGGGGACGCTGGGCACTTGAACCACAATCAGTGTGTAGCCTTGTTAAGGCGTCCAGCATTTATATAGCTGTTTCCACCTGCCCTTGTGTACTGACCACAAATTTAAAATCCGGCTAGTGCAGAGGAAACCATATTGTTAAACCATTGCGTTATTGCCTTGTGTTTCGGTTACATCACTGTAACGGGGCAATGATCTGTCACCTAGACATGAATTTTCTCCTGCCAGATGTACCGCAAAGGACTCAATAGCCACTTTATCGCCAGACTACTCCTTTCTACTATGGGAAATAGTTTCTTCTCACAGGAAGTGAGCTCTACCTAATCAAATATGTAATCGTGCTGCGTGCTCCTCCATCATACTCCTCCTGTGAATGATTAGCGCCCAATCCCACCTCTGTAGTGCGTCTGTCTGGATACAAACTCTTTACTGAAGTCCGGTGGCCACCAAACACCTGGCTGTTCCTGAGGCTTTTTTTCAGGGCCTGAAATGATTTCTCAGGACCTCAAGAAGATCTTCACCATTCAACATGCCTTCCTCCTTTTGTTAGGTCGGTAAGCGGGGCTGCAACTGAGACGAAGTTCCGGCACGAAACCTGCGGTAGTAGCCGACCTATACCCTAGGAACGCTTCTCTACTGCTCTTTTTTGTCAGGGGTTGTCGGCCACTTTCCTGAATTCGCCTTCCTACTTTGTTTATTTCTGGGGTCTTATTGTGCCATACCCAACCAATATACCCCAAGTATAGGGCTTTTCAAGCCCAATGGCGCATTTTTCAGGGTTAGCTGGTAAACCCTGCCTTCCCTAGTGAGATGAGTATGCCTGTTACTTTTGCTGAGATGGACTCACGTCTCAGTACTGAATCAATAACTATATCACTCTAGATAAGGCAGAATGCGAGACCTGGTAAAGTGGCGGTTGTTAGAATTTTTAAGCCACTTGCCCTCTGATTGTGCTGGGGCACCTGTAACCACGGAAAGGCTCGCGGTCTAGTGGAGAACAGCCCAATCTGGAGTGTGAGTAAGGCAGTTTTCGCTTTGGGACTCTTCTGACAAAGGGCGATCTGACAGTATACCTTTTGTAAGGACAAGTGTTGTTTATGTACCTGGTCTGACCCCAGTCATCTTCCTATCAGTTAATCACCCGCGGGCATCGGATAGAATCCCACTTCAGTACCTCATTGAGTCCGGCGGAAATCGTTGCAGAACCGCCAAGATCCCATTTGGCTTACGGCACCACACTAATGGGGCTAGACCACCCGCTTTTGGACTCTTCTATGCGTCCAGGGCCTACATGCGCCTTACTTTCTCGAGACTGCCTGTCTCCTGAGCTTATGGGATTCGGTAGGGTTTGACGTGAACTTTTAACCCAAGGGTCTGTACATATCTAAAATGCTTGTACCACATCTGTAGTGCTGGTAGGGTTCAGTGAATGATTGTCCCTGTTACGCTGTAACAACTCCAGGCCTCCTTGTCTTTGATGTTTGGACAGGGCCTGTCCCTATGCAACATTCATAATATCTGACTGTGCTTCACTTGGGCTGTCAGGGACAACTACTAGGGCTCTCTATCCTGCCACGGTTTTATTAATTTATGTGGTTTATAGCCTGGAAAAAGGTTTTCAATTCCCTGGTGATGTATTTATAATTTACCTCTCCAACTTCTCTATACCACTTCATAAGGTCCCCTGCATTTTGCCAGGAACTTACTCTCGACGTCGCGATCTCCAAGGTCCATACGCGGATCCCAGGGTTATTAAACTGCCTAACCCTTGCGGCCTATTGTATTACCGACTCTGTGATCATGTGCCCTCCGCAGGTGCTCCTCTACAATGGGCATTTCACGGGCCGATGCGATTCCTGCAATCTGGGCGAAGAGTCTAAAAACACTTTTATAAGGGGGTAGCCTCACTTCTCCCATGCTCCTTGGCGATGTCAGCTACCCCTAGGTGTCTTTACCATACAACAATTCATAAACGGGGAGAACCCCGTGGTTGGAGTTGAGGAAACTCTATGATGGAGAATAGCAGGTATGGCAGCAAACAATCCCAGTCCCTCCCATCCTTTTTCCATCACCTTTTCTCAGCATATCCCTTTCACGGGTTTTATTAAATCTTTCGACTAACCCGTTAAGTTTGGCAGTTTTGAGGATGACTACAGAGGTCCTCAGATTGTGTAATTGTGCCAGTAGTCTACAGGTCTTCATTACCTAGACATGAAGGGTGTCCCTGGTCTGATTAGGATTTCCTTTGGCAAAACCGTTCTTAGAAGACACTTGCATTAACTCTCGGGCAATACTTCGAGGGGACATGTTTCTTAGGGGAATGGCGCCTTGGACTACTGGTAGCTTATTCTTGTATGACTAGGTTGGTAATGGTGTGGACCCGATGCAGACTTTGACTAAATGGCCCTACGACGATCCTTAGCGATTCGTTCGAATGGCACCTCGATAATGGGGAGGGGTACTAACGGGCTCCTGAAATGGGACATAGGAGCGGTTAGCTGGCACGTTGGCGCAGGACTTACAGAAATTGCGTAATCTCTTGATGAAAACCGGGCTCACAGCCTTTATAAATCCGTTGTAATTACATCGTGCTTCGTGTGTTTTTTCTCCCTGCCCACATCAAGTGCCCCCAGAAGTAATGACTGTGAGTCCACTATCCAGTACATCCTGACATATCAATGCGTAAGGCACCAACAGTTGTTCCACGAATTTCCCCTCTTATCTACTAACAACCCGCTATCAGCAAAATCTATTCTGTACAGCAATCTCTATGCTGGAAATCTTTTTCTCGGCAGTCACAGACATCTTCTCTGTGCGGCCACCTCCATTTTCGTACCTGTTGACAAGTGGTCCCATATTGCATTTTTTAGGGTGAGGTCTTGCAACTGAGCCGTGCATAGTCTCACGTGGACACCTCAGGTCGGCTCTATTTTGCTAAGAGGTGGACAACTCTTCCTCGCTCCTGCCAATACGCTTACGGGATGTTTATGAGCATATCAGTGGGTCACCCATTACCGAATCATATTGTAATCCTCCGCTAGGGGAACTGGATGAGGGGTATTGGGGACTCACGGCCCCTCACAGCGCTCCCGCCTTGGGGTTCGTGATCCACAGTTCACAGAAAAGGGGGAGTCCACCTTACCAGGATTAGGGGTTGTTGTAAGTCGGTTATGTTGACCACCTCATGTCAGAGTCCGCCAAACTGTCTCAATAGTCTCTGTAGCCAGTGGGTAGTGTTTCGTGTCCCCATGTATTGCAGACCAACCCACCCGTTTCTTTTTTCGGGCATAACCAGGTCATTTTTTTTGGGGCGGTTTATACTGGCTGCATCGCTAAGAGGGTAACTAGGCTGCCAGTGGTCCAACAGGGCCCACCACACTGACCCATTCGAACTGGACACGGCATTCTTTTATGGAGGGCCTGGGGTCCTGGCAAAAAAGGGGCAAAAAATCACTAGCAGGCAGGGTGAGCAAACATGGAGAGGCGTACTGTGGTTGGCACAAACTCCATGGGCTTCTCCTGCGTCGGGGACTGTGCGCTTGCAAACTGACCCCAAATGTTGCCACTTCTCAAACAGCGCACTTCTGCTCGTCCGCCCCAGGGGGTTTTTTTAAGGGGTTGAGTAGTGGGTGAATGTTCCTTCTTGGTCCCACCAAACACTCTCTCTTATGGGTGGACACCACGATCGCTGTCTCGGTCACGGTTTCCCCTTGGGTCGTCGGCGGAGAAAAGCTTTTGACGCTTGGCCCCAGATAGAGAATCTGCAGTGGCTCCTGTATCCGCTCCCACATGAGGGCAATCAGACTGAGTCCAGATCTTGGGTGTTCATCACTGGCGCAAACCAACGTTGCAGCTTTCTCGTGGTAGTCCATTGACGTAGCGGTCCATGACGGCTCCGGTCTACGATGGCGGATGGGACTAGCACTAGTTGTCAGTACTTGCGGCACAAGGTGTTAGGAAGATAAATATGCTGGGGAGCGTAGGAGGCTTATGAGCTTCTCTCAAACAGCCAATCTATGGAACTATGCGAGCTCCGCAACGCTTGGGTGACTCCCTGCGCTCTGGCCACATAATCTTCTGCTTAATGGAGGTTCATAGTCTTGGCTTGCTCTGTTAGTGAGGTCAGAAGTATGCCTTTACTGCGGCTCCCCCGATCAAATAGGGCGCCAGAAAGACTTCGCGTCCCACTCGGCCCCGGGGTGGTTTCTCTCTTTCCGCCAGCTCCTCAAACACTGACCTGATAGGACTCTTCGTCATCATCAGGGGTCACTTCTGTAGGGCGCGTGCACTAGCCCTTGTTAACTGTGTGCGACATGAAAACATATCCGTCCTATGGGTCAGTAACTTTTGACTCTGGTGCTGCATTCTGCTCCAGCAAACAGAGGTTCGTTTCTTGCTGGTTGGCATTGGCTGCACCTGGTAGCTTGCATAGTTCCTCCATTGCTGAGGGGACTGGTCACGGGCAGAATGTAGCACAGCTTCACCCAGGAACATACAGTCCTACAAAACGTTATATAATGTCCAAAACGGTTCTGCTGTTACCCTTATGCAACCAGTGCCCATAGCAAACCTCCACCATATGTGGGGGATAGCACTGTCTCCTATGTGGTAGGCACAAACGGGATGGTTGCATACCAAAAATATAGGGTTTTATTTTTGAAGCAAAAAAAAAAGCCCAGCAAAAACAAACAGGCAGTTCTTCTGTCATAGGCTTACGTCAGCGTTATAACATGCGCACAAAAACATAATAGACATTTACTTTGATAAAAAGGCACATCAGGTTATACTCCCACCATGTGGCAGGGTACCGTCTCTGGAAAGAAGACCTCCCTCGGTCTTGTCAGTGGTAGTTGTAGCAGGCTCCTTCCTGTCAGCCCCGTCTGAGAAATGACTCCTGATATCAATTCAGTCCCAGGTTAACTCTCTCAACTGGTCTATTCCTGCACAGGCTTTGAAGGCCTTGGGATTACGGTAAAGCCTGGAGCCGGAGGGCTTGAGTGAACGGCCTCCCTACCAGCTACAGCCGTTCAGAAAAAACAGGCCCAATAAAGCTGCACAGCAGCTATACTAATCATACACAAACATGCGTAAACCTAGGGTACTTATCTCTACTGCTGATTTCTCCCCACCAAAGGTACCGGTTCCTTTGGTGTCCCCTCACAAGGTGCAGTTCTCTTGCTGCCATTCTGCCTGTTGTGAAAGACGGGCTGCCCACTGAACCGGCCCTATACTGACATCCATGGAAAGCTTCACTTCTGTTTGCAGCATAATCCTTAGCGGGAAAGACATTCCATAACAATATCTTTCCTGCTAGTTGCTTACAACTTAATATATATTCATATCATTTATTATATATATATATTATATTATATATATATATATATATATATATACTATTTATACGCTCTTATATATTGCTCTTCATATATATATATAGTATATATATATATATATTAGATATATATATATATATAATATACTATAAAGAATAATAGTATATCATATTATGATATTATAAATATATGCGGACAGAGGAAGGGATTGGGTGGGCAGAGATATGTCGTCACCAAGGGCACCCTGGAGTTGGTGAGCGAGGAAAACCTGTAATTTCAGGAGAGTCTGCAGAAGGTTTAGGTTTACTGACACACATTTTTTGTTAGTATGTTTGCAGAGCACGTAGTCTGGGTCTGGTTTTCACAGGTAGCAGTCATAGAGTTAGTGGGGTTGACTGCTCCCCCCACACAGCATCTTCAGGGTCCAGGCCAGATCTTGGTTGCTGTATGTAAGCCTGGAGTTCAGGTGGGTAGAGGTGAGTGTTGTCTGTGCAGTGGAGGAAGAGAGCATTTGAGCTGCAGAGTTCCCAGGAACAGACTACAGTCTAGTCTCAGCTGGAGACAAGGAAGCCTGGAGGCTTATCTGGACACAGGACTGTAAAAGTGTCCCACACAGACTGTGTAAGACTGTTTTGTTTTCCTTCGTTTTAGCTGAAGTTAAGCCCACGTTTATGTTGCTGTGTGTTTGAGGCTGAAGTATACGCCTGCTCACCTAAACAGATTTAAAGACTGGTCCTGTCTTACCATACCACCGAGCTGATCCCTTACAATATATATAGTGTATGCCTGCAATGTGTATTCCTTATGGTACTTGACACTGCTGGGACCTGTAGTTCTACAGCTACCAAATACTCTAGGTGGATTACAAGTAAAATAAAAAGATGTGAAAATTAAAAAAAAAAAAAACATTCAAAACATTCCCCCTTTTTTATTTTACAAATAAAATAATCAAAAAGGGACCATTAATTGGTATTGCCTCAGTCGTAAAAGTCCAGTCTATTAAATATAACATACTTTATTCCATATGGTGAATACTGCAGAGCCTATGTACACTATCTACCACTACATAGTCACTATATGGCAGTAATAGTGGTCATACTGTAATGTTTTAATGTTGTAATGTGTGTTTTTATTTAGTGACAGTACAATGGTTTAATTCAGTCTCTCTATGCTGGTGATATGTGGCAGTGTTATTTGGTCTTTGTATATTGTTTTCATTTGGCAATATAAGTCTTGGTATTTTGATTTGCTGTGTAACCGTATGGTGGTATTAGTAACTATATAGTGGTGAAATACAGTGATATGTGGTGGTATTATTGGTCTTGGTATATTGATTTGATGAGTAACAATATGCTATTAGTCACTAAATGGTAGTGTGATGTTTTGGTTTTATTTGGTATTTGTCTATTGCTATTATTGGTTATATTGGTCTTGCTATACTGGCTTGGTCAGTGATAGTATAATGGTATTAGTCACTATAGTGGTGACATGCGGTGATTATGTGGCAGTATTTTCTGGCCCTTGTATACGTAGTGACCTGCAAAATACAGATAACCTGTCAATTAAACAATACGGTGTAAACTCCAACAAAAACTAAACCCAAAAAACAAAAGTGCAATTACATTTTTTTCCTGTTCACCTCACAAAGAATTTGGATGGAGGGAGGAGAACGATCGGGGCAGACGCTTCAGCTGTACAACTTGTTTTTCTTTGTTAGCCTGTTGTTAAAAACTAGTGGTCCAAAGCGATGGTCTGGGGGTAGGGGGCTCAAGCTGAAGTTTTGCGCCTGGGGCCACAAGCCTCTAGCTACGCCCCTGGTCCCACCTCTTCCTGCATATTTTCCGCTTGCCTGGACTTCCCCCTGCATTTGTCTCAGACCGAGGGGTCCAATTAGTCTGTAAGTTCTGGCTTGCTCTCTGTTATCGTCTTCAGGTCAAGTTACACTTCTTTTTGGCCTATCATCCCCAAACCAATGGGCAAGTGGAAAGAGTGAATCAAGGTCTGGGAGATTATTTACATCATTTTGTCTCAGCACATCAAGACAGCTTGAACAAACTGCTACCCTGGGAGGAAATCTCATACATCCATCAGGATTCTGATTCGGATGTAGCTTTTTTATTGCTGACACCCTCATCCCTCCCTGCCTCTGCCAGTCTCTTTTGATGTTCCTACTGTAATGTGCAAGTCTGAGATCTCATGGCCCTTTAGCAAGAGACAGTAATTACTTCAAGCATCCTCATGTATGAAGTCATAGGTGGCCAAGAAGAGAAGACCACATCTGACCTTGTCCCCTGGGGACAAAGTATGTTTGTCTACTAAATAAATACTCCTGAAGACTTGGACTATGATTCCTGGGTCCTGGGTTCTACAACACATCAATCCAATGGCCTGCAACTCTGCCTTCCTCCTTTTATGCGTGCCCCGAACACCTTCCATGTTTTGCTCCTCAAGACAGTGGTCCTCAACCTCTTCGCCCAAAAGGACATTTCTTCATCTCCCAAAGCCGACTCTATGGACGTCTTTGATGTAAAGGAGATTCTTGCCAAAAATATTATAAGGAGGCAGCGGTATTTTGTTATTGATTGGCAGGAGTTTGAGCCAGAAAAGAGGTTCTGGGAAACAGAGTTCAACATTCTTGACTGGGACCTTCTTCTGAGCTGTCTTCAGGCAAGAAAAATAAGGGGAGACCAAAAAAGGGGGGGGGGTCGGATCAGGTTGTGAGCACACCAGTACCCCCTCCGCAGTGTTGCTGCCAGCTACGAGTGGCGCCACAGCCGGCATGGCGGCCCTCAGGCACATTCGGGTTCCTGTTCATTACTCACCTCTCCAGGTTCCTCTTTCCCTGCGCATCTTTTCCGGCCGGCAAAAGTGTCCCCCATCCGTAGGGGTGTACACACACTGTACTGTAGTGGGCCACCAACTGAGCCATAGAGCTATATAGGGCAAATGCAATCCAAATTGTGGTACATTAGCACTATTGACCAAAAATATACACTTTTGTGTCTGATTCACAAAGCATACACTCTAAGACTATAGATCTCTATTGCCCAGCTGCAATATCCATGGTTTTGAAATGGACACCATAAATGGGGGAAATAAATATGATGTGAGTGGGGCCTTGCACTTTGGCCATGTTCAGACATGACAGATTTGTAGCAGACTTTTATGGAGTGATGCTAGCTAAACGGGTGTTACAAATTGTGCATTTGAGGGCATGTTGCAGATCTTCAGATCCATAGTTTGTCAATTGTGTTGCCAATTTGTTAAAGATAAAACCTACAGAACTATTTATGGCAAAAACCAAATGTAACAACCTGCAATTTTTTCATAGGTTAATTGGAGTTTTGTTAGCAACATCCATAGGTTGTTTTTTTTTTTTCTTATTATTAAATTCTTTAGTCATTTATTATATCTGAAAAAGCCACAAGAGATGCAAGAACTATCTATACCCTCTTATATGTTTGACATCTGATGTTATGTTTGATATATGTTTCTTATTGTAACATCTAATCTAATTTTTCATGGCTACAACTATAAAAACTGAACAAAAGCAATAAGAAAATTGCATCAAAAAGGTGTTTGCCAAATGTGTTAATTGTTACAGTTTTTTGCATCTTTCTCAGCAGAAGGTGGGACATGGCAAAAAGTAATTCTAAAGAGCTTCAGGTCTATAAAATGCATGCAAGCATTTTTTGGCACAATATAAAATAAAGTATACTGGCCGAGAAGTGACATAAGAAAGAAAAAAGTCTGGCACCTTCTCTTTAGGCATAAAAACCACTTATAATGCAGAAGTAGAGCTGCAATGGACACTGCTTTATTAAGATATAAGTAGTGTTGCCTGAATTTGTCTTTTTTTTTAATTTGAAACTGGTTCAACCAAAGTTGTGAAAAAAATTTGAGTTTGGGACTTCCTGAATTATAATTTTTTCACTCTCTCCCTAACCCTAAAACTAGCACTAATGCTGACCGCAACTGTAACCCTAATGCTTAATTTATTACTGGTTTTCAATGGGTAATCTTACCCATTCCCCTGTGCTTCCAGTCCTGAGGCATTGTCACTTAAAGGGGTTGTCTCACCATGCTTATTCAGAGCCAAAAGCAGATTCAGATTCTTGCATGCTGTCTCACTGGTTAGGCTGTAGCTGCTTCTACAGTAGTGATTAGCATATCAGCTCTCCATTCATAGCTTTTCCAAAAGCACTGACATGAGAGCAGGAGATATAATCTATAAATTCAAAGAGTTACAGAGCTCAAAGTAAACAAACAATAGGAGACTAATTAATTGTTTGAGAAAACACACTGTTCTCAAGTTGAGGGAAGGGAGAGCATTGAGACGTAGCAGAAAGAGAAACACTTTATATTCCTTTATTTTAAATACATGCAAAAACAGAGACAAGTTGTGCAGGGACAATTCTGCTAATATATCATGATTACACGTTTTAGTCCATAGTTAGCCGTTCTTCACAACATAACATGTTATTGCACATAGTGATTTAAAAGCAAAAACTAACAGCTCTGTCTGCCCCCTATCCTGGGCAGCAGCCCAACATTTTTAACCCTTGAAGTTTAACCATTAGATGCATGAGAGATACAGTGGGAAAAAAGTATTTAGTCAGCCACCAATTGTGCAAGTTCTCCCACTTAAAAAGATGAGAGAGGCCTGTAATTGACATCATAGGTCGACCTCAACTGTGAGAGACAAAATGAGAAAACAAATCCAGAAAATCACATTGTCTGATTTGGAAATAATTTATTTGCAAATTATGGTGGAAAATAGGTATTTGGTCACCTACAAACAAAAAAGATTTCTGGCTCTCTCAGATCTGTAACTTCTTCTTTAAGAGGCTTCTCTGTCCTCCACCCATTACCTGTAGTAATGGCACCTGTTTGAACTTGTTATCAGTATAAATTACACCTGTGCACAACCTCAAACAGTCACACTCCAAACTCCACTATGGTGAAGACCAAAGAGCTGTCAAAGGAAACCAGAAACAAAATTGTAGCCCTGCACCAGACTGGGAAGACTGAATCTTCAATAGGCAAGCAGCTTGGTGTGAAGAAATCAACTGTGGGAGCAATAATTAGAAAATGAAAGACATACAAGACTACTGATAATCTCCCTCCATCTGGGGCTCCACGCAAGATCTCACCCCGTGGGGTCAAAATGAATAGAACGGTGAGCAAACATCCCAGAACCACACGGGGGACCTAGTAAATGACCTGCAGAGAGCTGGGACCAACAAGACTCCAACAATCCAAAACACTCAAAGCAATCCAGGAATGAAACACAAACAGAGGGAAAGGATAGCAGTGTGATTGTCTTCTCTCCAACCACCGTTTCCCATCCACAATTCAAATCATTGAAAAAAGGAATGAATTTTGTACCTGATATGAACTTTAATTTATTTCAAACAATAAAAGATGGAAATAAAGTATAAAAAGAAGATTTATTTCTGAGTAGGATAAACAAGTAAAACCCGGAGAGAAAATGTTTGATATATGATATTTATACAGTGGCATACTTTTCAAGTAACAATTGAGTATGGGTACACTACAATCCTTACAGGAGGAAGTGGAAGGTACTGAAAATTAATATTTTCAACCCCATCACAAATTTGTAAATCCAAAATATTATCCCCTAGAGTACAGAGTTCCGGAACTTGATGTGTTCCAATATAATATAGAAAAAGACCTTAAAAATCTTAAAAATCTACAAAAGGAACTGAAGTTTTGGAAAAATAATAAGAAGTGCGACCTTACATAGAAGCAACGAACAGCAGTAACAGAACTAAAAGAGAACAAAAATCTAATAATAAAAAAGCCGTCAAAGACGGAGCAATAGTGGTCCTGGATTCGGGTCTTTATTTAAAACAGAAATTAAACAACTTGGAGGACAATACAACATACAGAATATTACTTAGTCATCCTACAGTAATGTTCCAGGAAAAACTGGGGGAGTAGCATTGAGAGTGGATACAAATAAAGAAAAAGAACAATGGATGGTGGAAAATCCTACAACACCGGCATTCTATGGAGTACTGAAGTGGCACAAGAATATATTTCCTCGCACGTTAAGACCTATTGTCTCCTGTCCAGGCTGACTAACAGCCAGTCTAAATAAATTGGTCAATTTCTACCTACAGCCTTAGGTGAAGAGTTTACCTGGCTTCTTACAGGCACTACCTCTGTATTGAATGTATTCGACCAGTTTAAATGGAAACAATCTTATACCTGGGTAACATGCAATGTAGTTAATTTGTATTCTTGTATACCACATGAAATCGTAATTCAAGTACTAGATGACTATATTGTACAGCATCGATGTTTCCCACAAGAGGTAGAAATGTTTTTGATAATGTGTCTCGAGTTCCTATTGAAGCATAATTATTTCAAAGTCCACAATTCCTATTATATTCAGGTAACCGGGGCCCGATGGGATCCAAATTCTCGCCATCATTCTCAAATATCTATATGGTGGGATGGGAAGAAATGACCAAATATAATGTAAACAACCCATTTCAGGATCTTATAATGTAGTATGGTAGAAATATGAACGATTTCTTACTTTGGAAAGTAAAAATACTACCCACCTGTATTTTCGCCCTTTTGGCTTTGTAGAAATAACAACAACCTAAATTGAAAATTTACCGGATTTTTTGATAAGGAGCGGGTACCTCTTTTAGATCTTATGCGACAAGGTGATATAAAAAATCAATGAATTGTGAGCTTTAGCGGCTCTGGGATCTTGGCACACGTGTGTTTTCAGGCAGAGACAGAGACAGATCTTCGGGTGCAAAAATACAGGACCTCTGTATTTTATTTAAGCAGCAAACAAAAACAACAAGTGCAAGGCATGCACCGACATAAACAAAACAATCGCCTGCCCGTCTGGGCTCTAACTAAAAAAGGACCAACTTACTATCAGCTTGTAAGTTTCCTGCTGGATCTCCAGCATGTCTCGTCTGCACAGGTAAAGGTCGCCTGGGAGTTGTAGTCTCTTCCAGTCAGCTTCCCTGCTGACTTATATATTCCAGGTAAAACCTGGAGTGGAACCTCGGGGAGTGGATCCATGGGGAGTGAGCACCCACCCTGCTCTATGCTCACTCCCAATGAAAGGCCGACCCGGAAATGGCTGAAACCCATGCTAACATTAAACGTTAAATATATGTCGACAGTCTATACTGTCGACACCTATCTAATATTGGCCTTTCATTCCCCCAAGGCTCCTTACCTTGGGGGCATGTGTCTGGACATTTGAAGGCGCATGCAAGGACTCTGGCCGGTATATATACACCGTTATATACCCTTCCTGCTGTTGCAATCTTACACAATAAACATCAGCTTCTATAGAAAACCATTATCTGACAATACTCTACAAGAAAATAGTTCTCATCCCCCAAACACCATTAAATCAATGCATATAGGAGAATACGTACAAGCAAATAGAGCAAATACTATTATATGAAAAAGCAACTCAAGAAATTAATAAGTGGTTTATAGAATGGGGATATCCAAACTGGATGTTGAAAAGGGCTAAAAATATTGTGGACATATTAGAGTGATCTAAGGGTATGTTCACAAGACTTCTTTTGCAGAATATTTGCGTACGCATTTTACCACATATTGTGCTCTATACGTGGCGAAATGTGCGCCGCAATTACGGTAATTTATAGCTCTCACAGAAAACTATGGATTACGCATCCATCTCTCTTTGCTTCTCAAAGATTCAGTGAATCAGAAGTAAATTGAGGATTTGTTACAACCTATAGAGGGCGCAGTGAGCTTTCCAGCTCCTTTCCCATAATGCCTTGTGATATTGCAGATGCTGAGTAGTGGGCTAAAAGGCAAAACAAAACACTACACACCTTAACTGGTGCTCTCCATAAGGAGAGATGTTCCCCTCCTCATACCCACTCATTGCCTCCCACCAGTCAAGCCAATATCGCTCTGCTCTACACTGATGAGGGGCAAAACCCCGAAACGCGTATGTAGATGAGCAATATTGGCTTGACAATTATTCCTTTTTGCTTCTCAAAGATTCAGTGAATCAGAAGTAAATTGAGGATTTGTTACAACCTATAAGGGCGCAGTGAGCTTTCCAGCTCCTTTCCCATAATGCCTTGTGATATGCAGATGCTGAGTAGTGGGCTAAAAGGCAAAACAAAACACTACACACCTTAACTGGTGCTCTCCATAAGGAGAGATGTTCCCCTCCTCATACCCACTCATTGCCTCCCACCAGTCAAGCCAATATCGCTCTGCTCTACACTGATGAGGGGCAAAACCCCGAAATGCGTATGTAGATGAGCAATATTGGCTTGACAATTATTCCTTTTTGCTTCTCAAAGATTCAGTGAATCAGAAGTAAATTGAGGATTTGTTACAACCTATAGAGGGCGCAGTGAGCTTTCCAGCTCCTTTCCCATAATGCCTTGTGATATGCAGATGCTGAGTAGTGGGCTAAAAGGCAAAACAAAACACTACACACCTTAACTGGTGCTCTCCATAAGGAGAGATGTTCCCCTCCTCATACCCACTCATTGCCTCCCACCAGTCAAGCCAATATCGCTCTGCTCTACACTGATGAGGGGCAAAACCCCGAAACGCGTATGTAGATGAGCAATATTGGCTTGACAATTATTCCTTTTTGCTTCTCAAAGATTCAGTGAATCAGAAGTAAATTGAGGATTTGTTACAACCTATAGAGGGCGCAGTGAGCTTTCCAGCTCCTTTCCCATAATGCCTTGTGATATGGTTTAATATAATACATTTGTGATAAAAGTTAGTCCTGGAGAACCCCTTTAATTTTCAATTATATTCTAATTTTTTGAGATGCACTAGTATATTTTTACTAAACAAGGATTAGAGATGTCCAGCGAAAGTAACTGCTGCTAGTTTGTAAAGTTCTAAGCTTTATTTAGTAGCAAAGTTAAAATGTATCACTTCATGTTGATAAAAATAATCGCATCACTAGCCGACGCGTTTCGGAGATTAACTCCTTCCTCATGGCATGAACGTATGTAAACGAATGCTACTTTTATATACTTAACAACACTGTCACGTGATACAATGACGTGTGTTAAAACCTACATACGTACATCCGGTGCAAAGTCATTCAAACAATACAAGGAGTTAAATGACAAAATTATGCAGAACATGAAGAAACTGGAAGATCATATAGTGTCATATAAGAGCAAGAAATTTGCTCGTGACACTATGGACTATGAGAAAGACCGGGTATATTTATGGAAGACACAAGTGAAAGGTCCAAGGTCCATACTCAAATCTCCACATAACCGTAGTCAGTCTCAACCTGGTCACAACAGAGTATCATTTGCTGAATTGAACATGTCCAATGATTATCACCCGTATACCACGTCGGATGAAGGGTCTGATGCATCTTCGTCGGAATCCACAAGAATAGCTGATAAAAGCGGACGTAAGCAGGATTCGAATGTGGGCGCTGGTCAGTCAAAAAACGCGGGAGGCGTGGTGGACGAAAGCATAAGAGAAAGACGCAACATCAAGAAAAGGAACTATCGCTATTAGAGAGCCCCGTGGTGAATTTATCCAGTTATGTCATTTCTACCACACAATTAGATGTATTGGCCAAAGGTTTAGGTTTTATACCTACACAGGACTTTGATCTCTTCAAAACCATAAAGGATGTAAATTTCTTTGCGAGAGCGGTGACCTTAAAAAAGCATTTTTCACATGTGGAAAAGGGTGAGAATCAGACTAAGGTCACAAATCAGAGTGTTGATGTTATTAATCTCATGTCTTTCCAAGAAAACATGTGTTTAACAGATTTGCGTGATCTCATTGGGGAAAGTAACGTAGATTATAGCACCCCGTGTCCGGACTATGTTGCGCCGAATAGAGATTTCTATCCGGTACAATCTAGACCGACCGGTTTGGATCAATTTCAGGATGCTGTTGAGCGTGATTTAAAAAAGTTGGCTGACGAAATTAAAGGTAGACAGACTAAGAGTAGGAATTTTACTAAAAAAGATCGTGAGGCGGTGAATGAGCTTAGAAAAAATTCAGATTTAATTATAAGACCGGCCGATAAGGGCGGCGCGGTCGTGCTTATGAATGCCGGCTTATATGAGAAATTAAACAAAATCATTCTTAGTGATACTACCACCTATCAGCAACTCAAATCTGACCCAACAGGAGTTTTTCAATCCAAACTCAAGAATCTTTTGGATCAGGGTGTGAGAATGGGAGCCATCTCTCAGAAAGTTTCTGAGAGGTTATATGTCGTACACCCTATAGTTCCCATTTTCCACTCCTTTCCAAAGGTACATAAGGATTTGTTCCCACCTCCATTACGGCCCATAGTGGCGGGCATTGGATCATTGGGCGAACCTTTGGGCACCTGGCTTGACTCTATCTTGCAACCACTTGTGGTATGTTTACCTGGGTACATCAGAGACACCAAGAGTTTGGTGTCTACATTATCAAAAGCTGATTGGGATCCTACCTGTTCGTGGGTCTCATGTGATGTGGTAGCGTTATATCCATCTTTGCCTCACTGCATGTCACTTGATATTTTGAGATCACATTTGTCCCGCTTTAGCTCGTACACTGATGCTCTTATTGAGTTCGTGATCATGAGTACAGAATTCCTTCTATGCCATAATTATTTTTCTTTTTGTGGGGAATTTTATATCCAGTGCTGTGGTGCGGCCATGGGAGCCAAGTTCTCTCCTTCCTTGGCCAACATTTTCATGTCGGCCTGGGAGGAGAGATACTTGCTCCTTTCCTCTTGTCCGTTTGCCCCCCACATCAGGTGGTTTGGCCGTTATATTGACGACCTGCTCCTGGTGTGGGGTGGCACACATGAGGAAGCCCTACTTTTTGAAAAATATATCAACCATAATAATATGAACCTTAAGTTCACTTTGGAATGGCAGAAGGACAAAATAAATTTTCTTGATGTAAGCCTAATAGGTCTAAATAATTCCATAGAAGTCTTACCTTATAGAAAACCTGTAGCCAGAAATTCGATTCTGCATGCTAAGTCGAACCATCCGCAACATGTCATTAATGCCATCCCCTATGGGGAATTAGTTAGAACTAAAAGAAACTGTTCTATAACTGAATGTTATCCAATTTATGAAAAACAGGTGCAAGATAGACTCAGAAAGCGGGGCTATCCGGATTGGCTTTTGAGGAAATCTAGTAATAGAGTGTCCAGAATTTCTAGATGCGATCTTCTCAGAGAGAAAGAGAAAGTCAAAATAGATAACAATAGAGATTTTATCACGTTTACTACAACATATAGCCCGCAATTTAAACAAATATGTAACATAATAAGGAAGTATTTACCCCTGCTTGCAGAACAAGATGGTAGTCCTACCTGGGCCAATTTTTCCGATATAAGGTTTGTTTCTAGAAAAGGTAATACCCTCCGATCTCTTCTTTCCCCCAGTCTGTTTAAGCCCGACAGGGAGTCTCCCACTTTAACTTGGTTACAACATAAGGGCATGAACAAATGTGGCAATATGAGATGTTTAACATGTCATCACGTTGTTACATCTCAGACATTTCATTCCATTTCACAGAACATGTATTTTAATATGCACTCATATATAAATTGCAATACACGATACGTTGTGTATCTGATTACGTGTAATCTATGCCAGATACAATACGTTGGTTGCACCTCGTGCACTTTAAAAACTCGCATCCGGAGACATATCTCGGATGCTAAAAGAGCGCTTAATATAGGTGTATCAATGGTGTCTAGACACTTTCATGAGCAGCATGCCGGAGATACCACACATCTGGTCTTCCAAGGAATAGAAAGAGTTTTTAAACCGAGCAGAGGTGGTGATCATAAACGCAAGTTACTTGCACGGGAGGCATGGTGGATATACAGATTGGGCACTAGATTCCCTAGTGGATTAAACAAACGCCATGATCTCATCTGCCATTATTAATGTATCTTTCTCTTTTTTTGTATCGCATCTTTTGGTGTTGTTTTTATTTTTATTGTTTGAATGACTTTGCACCGGATGTACGTATGTAGGTTTGAGCACACGTCATTGTATCACGTGACAGTGTTGTTAAGTATATAAAAGTAGCATTTGTTTACATACGTTCATGCCATGAGGAAGGAGTTAATCTCCGAAACGCATCGGCTAGTGATGCGATTATTTTTATCAACATGAAGTGATACATTTTAACTTTGCTACTAAATAAAGCTTAGAACTTTACAAACTAGCAGCAGTTACTTTTTCGCTGGACATCTCTAATCCTTGTTTGGTGTTTCGTTGGATACTGGTTGCTTCCACCAAGTCCGGGCGTGTTCCTGCTGCTCCTTGCAAATCCCACAGGTGAGCTGACTATTGGTTTATGTACTCTGGAGTATATTTTTACTGGATGTTGCAAATCTTTGGGTATAAAACTCTACAATTATATGGATTACAAAGCTGGTGGACCGTAAAGCGTTTGCTGAAACTTGGCGCCAACATGGCGCCAACATGCTAGTTCTAAGTCGCTATAGAGTAGTGTAGAAAGCGACCGTATGAACCTGTTGTATGTGGGTTCATAGATCTGGCATGTGGTATGCCTTGCATAGCATAGCATATCTTTGGCACATTCAAAAATGCCACGACTGCATGGCATGACTACTAGTTTTGGAATATGGCTTTTCATTCAGCTATAAAACAGGGCTGCAACAGTTGTTTTGTGCAAGATACGTCCAAAATTTGCCACAGCACCATTCAAACACGTCACCCTGAGTCTTTAGAACTTTTTCATTTTCCACTAAATTTTTGTGATGAGTGCCATTGGTCGTAATGATTAGAGGTCCATTCATATTGTCTTGCTGGTTAGTGCAGCTCAAGTTGTAAGTGAATAAGTTAGTTAATACTGTTTGTTATGTGGAAAACTCATTACACCATCTTCAAAAATTTGTTCCAAAACTTCTTAAATGCGTCTTTGACATCACTATTTTTTAAACTGTAAATCAGGGGGTTCAGGGTGGGTGTTGCTGCTCCATATAAAAGGGCAATGTACTTTTGTTTAGATGAGAAGGTGTTTGATGGTGTCATGTACATAGCAATAGTGGCTCCATAGTACATGAATACAACAGTCAAATGAGAAGCACAGGTAGAAAAAGCTCGAGACCTCCCGTCAACTGAATCAATCTTTAATACTGAATATATGATACAAATATAAGAAACCAAAATAAAGATAACAGGAAGTAAAAGTGTGAATAAACTTAAAATGAAGACAGTTGTTTTATAAAAGGAGATGTCTCCACACGCCAAGCTCAGAATGGCCATCAATTCACAAACAAAATGGTCAACTTGATTGTTTCCACAGAACACAAGAGGTTTTATGATCATGGGGATTGTAGATAACAAAAAATTTCCAATCCACAAAATGGCTGTAATGTTGATGCAGACTTTCCTACTCATAATGGTGGTGTAATATAAGGGGAAGCAGATTGCTATATACCGGTCATAGGCCATCACAGCCAGTAAGGTACATTCAGTCTCTCCAAGAAAAAGCCCAGTGTTGATTTGTGCTAGGCACCCAATGGCTGAAATTCTCCTCTTACTAGAGAATACATCAACCATCATCTTAGGAAGAGAACTTGATGAGTAGACAATATCTATGAAGGATAAATGACACAGAAAATAATACATAGGCGTGTGCATCTGAGGGCTCACGAGAACAATAATAAGCAAAAAACTGTTCCCTAAAATAGTTGAGGCATACAACGTAAAAAATAAAATGAAAAGTAAAATTCTTATCTGTAAACTTTGTGAAAAACCAATCAGAATAAATCCATTCACATAGGTCTCGTTTCCGAGCATCATATTGATAATGATCACTTTTTCCTCTAGAATGAGAAGATGTAATAGTGGTTAATCTTCCTTTATTGACAGTTAAATAACTTTTTAGCTTCCTTTAATGACAGATAAATCACTTTTTTACTCGGTAATAGTAGGAAATATACAATTATGATCATGAGCATTGTTTACTAGATGATGACCATCATCCATTATCAACCCTTTATAAGAAGAACTGTCTTGTTGACTTGCCCCTCAGGCACCATTCTTATCAGTTTTAGGTATCCTGATTCTGAGACTGATATGGAGGTCACCCTGGATTGGCCTACCATTGTTTCTTTGTTGGAAGAAGGCATAGCAGATACAGTCATATGAAAAAGTTTGAGCACCCCTATTAATCTTAATCATTTTAGTTCTAAATATTTGGGTGTTTGCAACAGCCATTTCAATTTGATATATCTAATAACTGATGGACACAGTAGTATTTCCGGATTGAAATGAGGTTTATTGTACTAACACAAAATGTGCAATATTAGTTATTAGATATATCAAATTGTAAATGGCTGTTGCAAATACCCAAATATTTAGAACTAAAAATGATTTAGATTAATAGGGGTGCCCAAACTTTTTCATATGACTGTAGATATTTGTTGTCTAGCCCATTCTGCGTATGATAAAATAGTTCCCTAGATTCGGTGGCTAAACAGGTGAAGCATGCTACAAAAAAACTCCTGATTGTATCATGCCAATGCAACAAAACTTTGCACAAATCTAAAATAAAAAATATATCGCCTCCTTCATATACCCCCTAGATTCTGGGTCTAAACAGGTGAAGCGTGCTACAAAGAAACTCCTGATTGTATTATGCCAATACACAGTGTCGGACTGGGGTTCTTATGGCCCACAGGTGGAGTTGATTCTAGGGGCCCTTTGATTGAGGTGCTTTTGGGCGCACTGGTGGAGTTTATTTTAGGGACCCATCCTACAGCTACTATAAATGACTGTTCATGCCTCCTAGACTCTGCCTCTTCTGTTTTGCCTCTATTTCTATCCTTTTGAGGATGTATATGCAGTTAAAAAACAACTCCAGGTCTACCACGATTAGGGGTCCACTGGGGGTTTCCTCTATTCCCCTGTGGGCCAGTCCGAGCCTGCTAATACAACATAACTTTACATGAATCTAAAAAAATGATATTACCTCCTTTTTATACCCCTTAGATTCGGGGGCTATACAGATGAAGCATGCCACAAAAAACTCCTGATCATATCTTTACACAAATCTAAAAAAAGATATCGCCTCATTCATATATCACAATGTATATATACATCTAGAGCAAACATGACTCTAAGAAAGCTAAAAATAATTAATGAAAAGAAAACAAATGTAAATAATTTATTAAGATTAATAATACAGCATAATGCAAGTAATACTTAAACGATATCTTTACAAATTTACAGGAAATCCCTCATTTAAAAAAAGAAATAAAGTTCATGAAATGCACAAAGTCACATGACCATAGCAACTCAATAAACTTTACTCAATAAAGGTACGCAGGGGGATGGCTTTTCTCTGCCATTTGCGGATTCAAGCCTTCCCCCTTCTCACCCATATGTTCATTTTTTGCCCAAAAACCGAGCAGAAGAATGAACATGTTCTAAGTTTTTTGGACCGCCACTGATGGTAAATTGGAAAATTCATGCAATATGGACTACTGCACGGATTTTTTATTATAGTCTTTGGGAGAGCGTTGCACATCGGTTTTCAGATGTTAGGGCTTGCCATGGGGACAATCCCTAAGGTTATGTTCACACTGCATTTTTGCGCTGTAATACATCTAAAGTCCACCCTGCAAATATGGTAAAATCAAAGGGATGTTGAACGGTGGCCGGGCTGGAGTGCTGTCGGAAATACACGCTGGCCAGCGCCGTAATATGCCATGTGAACCCTACATGACCTGTAGTGAAAAGATAACACATTATCTAAACCACAACGGGTATGGTGAAAAAGGTTTGTTTTTAATTTTTTTATCACAGTTTTCCCCTATTGAAAAATAATAATATTTAAACAATAAACTCAAATTATTGTCAATTAAACAACCTGTCCCCCCAAAAAAACAAGCCCTTCATGGCTGTTTTGGCATAAAAATAAACTACAGTAATTCTACAATAGATTGAGGTGACTAAAAAATTATTTTCTGTAAAACATATTTATTTTGAAAATATATTTTTTTCTCAACTAAATGCATTTTTTCACTAAACCTTGAAAATAATTTCTACCTTAGATGTGCTGTATCTTATCAAATTCAGTCAGTGAATACAATTAGCATCAAGATCAGAAGATCAAGTAGGGGACAGAGATCAAATTTCATGGCCCAAAAGAGATGTGAAAACACAAGGACATGTGAATACATGCTGTCCGGGACATCAAAAGGAAACAATCCAAAAGGAAAAACATTCAGAGAACCTAAATAATAGAAGAGCATGCAAAACCTCAGACACTTTTCTCATCTTCTTAAAGGTTAATATTTTTATCCAGCACTGAACTCCCTTCTTATAAACAAGGCTACGACCCATGAGAATAGTAAGATTTCAATGAATATTCGAATTAATTATTTCCAATGAAATTTGTAATTGTGCACAGAAAATACATGAAAAAAATAATATAATCACAGGAGAATACTGGAGACATTAACACAATGTAAACAGAATATAGATGAACATTAATGTTGGGACTATGCGAAGTAAGATGGGACCCAGAGACAAAGACCTATAATTCAACACAAGGCCACATTGACATGCTTTGTGGCCATTCTGTGTCATGGTGTGAAGCCACGTAAGCTTCAGGTGCATCTATACAGACTTCAGGGTGTGCATAATACAAAAAAAGACAATTATTAGCCAGAAATTCCATTCCCAACTAGCACAGCTGTGACTAAAAACCTAATTCTTCAGCACAAAAAATATTTACAGCAGTTCCAGCTGGCACTAATACACATATAAGCATAAATTTATGGAAAACCTAAACTGTTTTACTGCTACGTTTTCTACATGTATAAAACAGAGGCATTCAGTGCACACTTTGATCAAATTGTGTATAAGCACCTATCAAATCAAGGTCACTCCATCAGCTGGGTTCTTATCGCTAGGCTTGCCTCTCATCTGGGCCAAACCCCTAAGGGGTAACAGGCTCCATTCACACTAATTATGAGGACATAAGGACAGATGGGGGGAGAACTCTATGAGAAGGTAGCTCAGCCGCTGATTGGCTAAGAAGGACGAGCCCCTCTTCCCCCCAACCAATCACAGTACTAGTATATTTCCCATAGACACTAATAACTTTTAGGGCGCCCTTCTATCGCGTCCTTCTTTCAACATTCAAAATAGACGCACTACATCTGATTGGTGGATTCATATCTGCCGCCTGGGCTCAACCAATCAGCTCTTTCTGCCTTTTTTACTGTATTTTGAACTGTCCCGCCTTTTCATTTGATTGGTCAATACTTCTCCATAGCTTATAATGGGTCACTGTCGCTCCTATTCTGATTGGTTGGTTTCTGCCGACCAATGAGAAGAGCTTAAAGAATTAGAATTAATGTATTTCCCGGCAATTCTCTATATCCCAATTCCCGATGTAGCGCCAGTCTCGGCGACAAACGCGTTGTTAGGGATTTGATTGATTTATGTTTATAGAAGGTTTCAGCTCTTTTTCAGATAATATTTTACACCTAATAAAAATGATTTTTTTAATCATTTTCCATGCCGCACGGCGCTGAGAGCCGAGATTTCATTGCCCCCATCTCTCCATTGACTACAATGGGACAAAGTAGCTCGCGCTCTGATTGGCCGGATAGCCAAGCCCCTGCTAGCTCAACCAATCAGCTATTTTCTGGCTTTTTTGCTGTTTTTTGAACTGTCCCGCCTTTGAATTTGATTGGTCAATACTTCTCCATAGGTTATAATAGGTCCCTGTCACTCCTATTCTGATTGGCCTGGATTGCCACGCCCTCGCTAGCTCAACCAATCAGCTGTTTTCTTCCTTTTTACTCTATTTTGAACTGTCCCGCCTTTGAATTTGATTGGTCAATATTTCTCCATAGGTTTTAATGGGTCCTTGTCGCTCCTATTCTGATTGGCCAGGATTGCCAAGCCCCCGCTAGCTCAACCAATCAGCTCTTTTCTGCCCTTTTTACTGTATTTTGAACTGTCCCGCCTTTGAATTTGATTGGTCAATATTTCTCCATATTTTATAATGGGTCCCTGTCGCTCCTATTCTGATTGGCCTGGATTGCCAAGCCCTCGCTAGCTCAACCAATCAGCTCTTTTCTTCCTTTTTACTGTATTTTGAACTGTCTCGCCTTTAAATTTGATTGGTCAATATTTCTCCATAGGTTATAATGGGTCACTGTTGCTCCTATTCTGATTGGTTGGTTTCTGCCGACCAATGAGAAAAGCTTAAAGAATTTGAATTACTGTATTTCCCGGCAATTTTCAATATCCAAATTCCAATTTCCAAGTTCTAGATTTTTGGAAAGTGATTTTTTTTTAAATTTATTTATCTTTTGGAAGGTTTGAGCTCTTTTTCTGATAATGTTTTACACCTAATAAAGGTGATTTTTTGGAATCATACTCCATGCTGCACGGAGCTGAGAGCCGAGATTTCTGTTGCGATCTTCTATATGTTTCCTCTCATGTTACGTTCTCGCTTCACTTCGCCACCGCCGGATCATTTAGACCAGAATCAACTAGGTCTGCCTGTCGGAGCTGGCAAGCGCTGCAATGCGCCGCACTTCGCCGACCCGCGATCGTACATGCCTCGGAGTTTTCGAACGCGCAGCGTCCCGCCCCGGAACGCCCACACCGCGCCCATTGCACGCCCCTTTATGTTAGGCACATCCGAAAGTGGCGAAGGCTGCGCCTAACATCGCATCCCTGCGTCCGACAGGCGATTCGAGCCGGTGAGGCGCAGGATACGCCAGAAAACAGGCACAAATCCCGATCATACATGTCGCCCTTAGTCTATGTAATTGTTCATGATATGGTAAATTGTCTTTAGATATAGGTTACCAACATTTTCAGTTTTCATACAAGGATATTCTTCGTTATGATTTATATTCAACGCAAACATTGAAATATAAGTGTGCACCCTGACATACAGTATGTACAATATATCCATCCAAGTCCCGCACAAGGTGCAACTGCTGGAGGCACTCTTCTGAAGGATCATCAAAAACTCAAAGAGTAGTTGTTGCATGGGTAAAGCCAGAACAAGCAGGGCATTGGGGCCCGGGGCGATGTTACTGGGGTAACATACATAGCAGCTGCCATGGGGCCCAGGACCTGAGGGGGCCCAGGACCTGAGGGGGCCCGAGCCCCGGGGCAGCTGCTACCATATCTGCTACTCCGGTAGTTCCACTCCTGAGCCCATCCGGCACTGAATGTAACTATAGTTTACTGCTAGCAGGGCCCGCTGCCACCCCCTGCCCCCCTGTTCCAACAATTTCACGTACGAGTAAGTCATGGAGATCTTAAAATCTCACAAGACAAGCTTGCACGATTGCAGCATGGGACCAGCTGTTTATTACAGCTGGCAGCATGCAGCATCACCTGCAGCTGGATTATCCCCTTTGCTGCTGTGATCTATCACGATTGTGACAGTTCAGTGAAATACAGAAGGAGGGAGCTCCTTCTGTCCTCAGCCGGAGCAGCAGCCGTACAATTGTCGCAGCTCTCTGCTTACCTGACAGCCCGGAAGCATAGCCGGGCATGGTGAGTGGCAGTTGCCATAGAGACCAGTACATTATGTTTCTGCTATGTACCGCTCTGCTCTCTATTGTATTAGTGATCTGAAGGTCACTGATACAAGTCCCCATGAAAAACAAAATAAAAACATGTACACCACCCTTTTCCCCTTTACAAAATGCCAAGTGCCCCAAAAAGGATCAAAAATACGCATACTTGGTATTGCCATGTCCGTAATGACCTGCCCTATAAATCTGTCACATTAATTAACTGACACAGTGAACGCCATAAAAAACAAAAGCAAAATACAATCACAGAATTTTTGTTTATCCTGCAGCACATAAAATGAAATAAAAAGTGATCAAAAACTCATGTGAACACCAAAGTGATGACAATTAAAGCATCAGTTCATCTCCCAAAGAGAAAAAAAAGTCCTGCCACAGCTATCTCCTTTAGAATGTCCATTTACCTTGATGACTGCCACCTTGGTGGGCAGTAGAAATGCTTCCATTAATCTTGTACTTGTTTTCCATTCTGTTTGGATTGTCTATTTGTTGTAAGAAATGCTTTTGGTTTCTATATTGAACCATAGTCATGATCAATTTCAAAGGCATACCTAGAGTCTGTATATACATTTGCTGTTGGTCCGGGAGAATGTCTGCAGGCCTCTTCCAAAGTTTTCAGCTTAGCTTTCTGTACAGACGTGGTTGCAAGGCTTTGGCTGTTACTGCCTCTGAAAGTGTCATCATCACATATCCATAAAACCTTCCATCAATGTTATTCTTCGATCGGTCCACAAAGAGCTGAAGATCCCGCTTCTCGAATGGCAGAAGTGACATGACTATGCCCAGCCACTTCCTGCTCCATAAGCTATGCACAATCGTGTTGGTCATCTGGATCTGGAAGAAATTTGGAAAAAGTTATACTCACGCTATCCTCTCCTCCCTTGGCTCCAGAGGTGACTGGATTTAGGGTGGTACAACACTGATTTGTTACATTGTCTAGAATGAGCAAAGCACACTTCAATCTCATATGTCTGGCACGGGACAAACACTGTATGAGAATAGTAGAAATATTGTGAGGTGTATACACAGTAACAAGGTAATTCAAAACAATCTCTGCACTTTTATCAAGCATAGTTTGTACTGCTATTACTGCGTGCACACACGATGGTGCCCCTCTAGCTACAGGATCTAGCCTTGCTAAGTAGTAGGCAACTGGATGTTGTCATACTGCTCTGGATTAAGTTAAAAGGAGCCTGGGAGGGAGGTGACAGCTCTCCAGACAAGAAACTGACCATTGCAGGAGGTCTGCAGAGCTGTGACATCCTCTTACTTCTCCTGGTCACACAGAATGATGATGATGATTTCTTCCAAGTTCGGTAATACTCTATATGTGAGTGTGATCTGCTATTTTGGCACATGGCTCAGGGCTAGTTTTTAATTTGGGCTTCACTTTTACAGCATTCACCATACAGAATAAATGACATTATATCTTCACTATGCGGGTAGATACAATAACAATGAGAAAAATTATATATGTTTTTTTATGTTTTGCTACTTTTACACAATAGAAATAGGTTTATAATAAATTGCATTTTTATATCGTCATAATTTGAGAGCCATAACTTTTTATTTTTCTGTATATGGAGCTGATTAAGGGCTTATATTTTGCAAAATGAGCTTATGTTTACATAAGTACTATTTATGGGGTTTTATGACACTTGGATCTCTTTTTATCAAGATTTTTGGAAGGCAGAATGAACAAAATACAGCAATCTTGTTAGTGTTTTTTATTTTTATTTATTACAGTGGTCATCCTGCGGTATAAATGACATGTGAAATTTATTTAGCAGGTCAATACATTTACAGCAATACCCAATTTGTTTTTTTCTATGTTTACTGCTTTTACACAATAAAAACAGTTTTATTTAGAAAGAAGACATGTTTTTACATCGCCAGAGTCTAAGACCGATAACTTTTTTTACTTTTCTGTCTACAGAGCTGTGTATGGGCTTGTTTTTTACGGGATGAGATGTTTTCATTGGTACCATCTTGGGTAACACATGTCTTTTAAATTGCATTTTATTCTGAGTTTGGGAGGCAGGATAAAGAAAAAAAACTGAAATTCTGGTAGTGTTTTTTATTTTTACATTTTACAGTGCTCACCGTGCAGTATACTTGATGTGTTAGTTTTACTCTGCCAGGTGATATAATTATGTTGATAACCAATTTATGTATTTTTTTTTAAGCTGTAGCAGTTTTTTTTTTTTAAAGTTTTTATTGTGTAAAATAATGTTTATGCATCGTTCTGTGCTTATTGCCATAACTTTCTAATTTTTCAATAAGTGGAGCTGTGTAAGGGCTTTTATAGTGCAATTTTGAAATAACGCGCTGATCAGCACTTGATTCCAAAACACCCGGCGTATTGTGGCACAAAAAGCCATGTGAACATAGCCTTAGGCTCCACCTCTAGGAGGGTCTGACAGAACTACATCATAGACAACCTGGAGGCCATTGTGTGCCACCCGGTTGTCATAACAACCATTGGAACAATACAATCACATTGCCAAACTTGTCAAACTCCTTACCTGCCGTGCTTGCTGTTGAACACAGCAACTAAAGCGTTAAAATGCTCAGTATGAAGCTATCTTCATTCCAGACTACAACTGCAGGAGCCTGGCAATTGCCCACACTATTGCCATTACGTTCCTGTCTGGGTTTTTGTTGTTGGCGGTGATATTGTCTAGAAAATTTCTGTATATTCCAATGGGTAGATTCAGGGTAATAACTAGGAGCTGCCAGAGGTATTGTTGGGAGGTTTTGAGTAAAAGGAGAGTCCGTAACGACACAAGCTATATCACATTTTTCTGTATTTTCTGTAGAAAGGTCATGTGCTATCAGTTTTTATTTATTTTTTGGTTCATTCTGGACATTTAAGCTTTCATGTCTTTGTACGTTTTATTGAGCTCTGACTTTGATTTGTCACTACATCCATCTGGTTTAGTCTCCGTAGTTTAGTCTCCCAGTATCTACTCCCTATTTGGAAGTCTGTATTCTTTAAATAAGTCTGGATTTATCATATTTTACTTTCTCAAGTCCCCTGTTCACCCGGTCCTGAGAATCACCTGTTAATGAGGTTTGATCAAACTGACCAACATCTTCAGGCAGTATAGACTTGCGCCTCCTAAGTAAAATTCTCAGGATGTCCAAATCCTTACCCTCAGGAATCTTCATTTTGTTTCATGTTGAATTGGGGCTTTGTGTCAATTGTTGATTTACCATGTCAGGAACACAAGAGTCTAAAATGTTTTTCGGTCATGCATTAGAAAAAAAATCACTCATTGGTCTAAAGGAAACAATCCTTCTGCCTGTGTTTTGTGGTATGTGGTCTGCACAGAAGAGTCATCACAGGTCTGTAACTTAGATTTTTCCTTACCTGAATTGGTAACACATACTCTCGTACCAGTATTATCCATCTGTGTCTTAGTCAACTGGTTATACACATATTATCCATCTGAAAACTGTTCTCACAATACTCTTTCCATCAACAACTTTGACACTGTTTGCCACATCTATGCATGAGCCCACAACCCGTGATCTTGTAACCAGCCACTTCTCCTTTCTAATTTTTTTTCTCCTCTCTTCAACAAGTCTACCACCAGGAATCATGTCAACTTGTTCCATCAACTTTTTGCACTTCTTAATTCCTTTCTTCCCCTCACTCATCTTCACAACCCAACATGCTTTAATTTTCTTTGGTCCTTCCTTCCTGCTTTTTGAAGTAAAATTACCCATTTTGCTGGTACTAGTCTGGGTTTTTGCCTTTCCTACAAGACCACAATTTATCTTTTGCCTCTCCTTCCTCAGGTAGTATATACTACCCTTTTGGTATGCTTGCTATGCACCATACATGTGCTTAATGTGTTCCTTCAGGATCCCGTCAAAGCCTGATATCTCCCAATGGAGTTCTTTGCATGTCACAAAAAATGTCACCATAGCACATGTTTTATTGCTTACTCGAAAACTTTCAACAACTTTGTTACACATACAAAGGTCTTTATTCAAACCCTTCATCAACACCATCATTGTTATTTATCAACAGTATGTTACTCAGCGGGCAAATCAAGGGACCAGTGAACTTGGGATTTGTACACCTTATCACCCTTTCTAGTTCATCCAGATGTTCTGGTTGCAGTTTTCTGGGGTTGAAGTGGACAGTAAAGCTCTGGCTAATTCCATTTGGTCCTCTCTTTCCATGCCAATGCGTGTATAGAACTGAATACTTGTAAAAACTCAATTTAGTGGGCATAGGTGTAGGATTGTATACTGAATCCTATTGATTCTACTGTTATGGAAGTTTGACACTTGTGTCAAGAAGGTCTACAAGATTACATTTATCACTGACAACATTACCAACACAAGAAGGACTTGCAGGTTCTTTATCTCATGAGACAAGCCATTTAATGAACCTTATTTAGAGGGACAAAATGGAGAAAAACTTGCAGGTAAGGAGGAACAGAGCAGATTGTAGCGTTAGGTCTGTTTTTCCTTGGTCCAATAATCCTCAAGGATTTTGGGTAGAGCTTACCTGGCTTGCCCACCCATGGACGCCGAAATTTGTTGTCAGTTGTTACGGGTGTCCCTGCGACCCTCGTGTCGGGTCGCAGGCACACCCACAATGCCGCAGCACCTCCTGCTGCGGCCGGTGCCGCAGCCCGACGATCGGGCCGCGGACACCCCTGCACGTCTGGGGCGCACTTACCTGTCCACGCTCCTTGTCCCGTCCTGGCGCGCGCTCCTGCTGCCGGCCGGGTGCACGCACGCCCTCTAGAGCGCGCGCGCGGCACTGCGGGGAGATTTAAAGGGACAGTGCGCCGGTGATTGGTTCTCACCGGGGCCCCGGCCCCTTTTTAAAGCCTACCTTTCCCCCAGCCCCTTTTTGGAACGATAGTGCTTGTCCCTGGAGAGGAAGCGTTCCAAAGTGTTTTTTCCTTTTACTGTGTCCCGTACCTTCTGCCTCCGTCCCTTTGACCCGAACATTGCCGCTGTCTGCCCTTCTGCTGTCCCCGACACGAGTGCTTCACGTTTTGGGTACCGGCAACACCTGTGCCCCCGCAAGAAAGTCACGTAGGGGTAGCGCCCCGGAGTAATCCCCCCGGGCAGCAAGTCCAATCCCGTTTTTGCGGCGGGCTTGGTGAAAACCGGACCTACTTAGATTCCGCTCCTGGGTGGTTACGTCATCGCTTGTGGGGGCCCAGAGGATCCACACCCATTCGTAAGAGTTCGATTGGCCATGGATCCCCCAAGGGTGCCTTAAAGCGTCTCCGACCTCCTACCACCTGGTTTCAGCAATCTAAGCAGATGCCAAAGCCAACAGTTGAACCAATGACTTATGATGCAGCAGTCCGGGGCCATCAAGGAGCAAACGGCGGCCGTGGCTCGCAGCAGCAGTCGTTCCGGGGGGACATCTGCCGGCCCTAAAAACTCCGCTTGTCCAGCCGAGAAGTTTGACGGGGACTCAAGGGCCTGAAGGGGGTTCATCCCCCCGTTGCTTCCACGGGGAAAACTTATGGTGGTCTTCCCGCCCGAAAGGTAAAGGTGGCCTTCGTGGTCAGTTCCTATCCGGGGGAAAGCCCGGGCCCTGGGTGACCCCACCTTGGGACCGAGGCGACCCTTCACGCTGATTGGGGGCATTCTTGCGGGGTTTCCCCGCGGAGTCTTCCGGGGGCCCTGCCCGGCCTCGTTGCTGAAAAATGCTTTATTAAACCTACAGCAGGGGATCCTCCGTTGGCGACTAGCCATGCATTTGCAATTAGCTCTAAATTGGCGTGGAAGATGCTGCGTTGTGCGCCTGTTCAAAAGGGCCTTCTGGCCAGTTAAGGATGCCCTCACCCCCCCGGGACTCCCCGACGTCTTAAAGTGGGGGGCTCATCCATTGGCAAAACCCGCAAGACATCCGTTTCTCGGGAGACGGGAGGAGCCCCCCCAGGGAAGGAACCAGTCAAACGTCGGCTACCCCGTCTTGGCCATGTTTCAGCGCCCCCCACCCCTCCCCCCCAGCCAGCCCTTGGAAGAGGATGCAAGGGACAGCCCCGCCTTTTCTCCGCAAGGCTTGCCGACGGGGAGGAGAAGTTGTGTCTCTCTGCGGCAGCCCCCAACACTTTCCCTAGGGGTTGCCCCCTTTTTTGGATGTCCCCGGGAATGCACGCACCTAGAATTCATGGAGGGCGTCCCTAGGGTGAGAAATCCCTCCACGGTTGTTCCTCTGGTCAGTCCAATTCCGGAATCTCGTTCGGTTCGGCCTTCCTGGATTCCCCGGATCGGGGGGCTTTAGGATGCTCGTTGGTGCCAGTATCGTCTCTCGGTGGTCCGCTAGACCAACCCTTGGGTTTTTCTCCCCGTCGGGGTGAACTTTAAGTGATCCATCCATTCCGATGAACCAGTGGTCCTACAAATAGGAGCCCTGCACAGGGAAGGATCACGTTCTTCGTGTTTCCCCGTTCTTCTCGGGTGTTCTCTGGGGCTTTTTGGCTACGCATTTTACGCCCCTAGTGGAATTGGAAGACGGGTAAAGTTTTGGCTGGGGGGCCCGACTGCCAGTCTCGTTGTCTTTCGGCACCCAAGCCTTTTCCCCGGTTTCCCCCAACCCTTTTCGGACTTCCAAAGACGTTTTTTTCCGGGCAAAGGGGCTGAGAACTTCTCCCCATCGCCTATGATTTTCCCCATGACCTGCTTTCCCGGGGCTAGTCCTCCCCAGGGTGGGGGTTTACCCGCTTCCTTACCTGAAACTGGGCGTGTCGGTACATAGAAGAAAAAACTCGAAAAGGGTTTCATCCGCAAATTTACTTCTCCGGGGGTGTCGGATTTTTTCTTTGGGGAGAAGAAAGATTGATCCCTGAGAAAGTTGATTGACTACCGTGGTCTAAATAAGAAACCCCCTCAAGAAACGGTACCCCCCTGCCCTTTAATCAGGCTTTTGACCGTTGGGGGGGCCAAGGTCTTTTTTCCAAATTGGGGATTGCGGGGGGCATATAATCTCATCCGGATTTGGGAAGGCGGGGCGAGTGGGAAAACGGCTTCAATACTGTGATGGGCCTTTTAGGATTGGGAATGCCCTTCGGTTTTGAAAGCTCGGCTGTTTTCCGGAATTTTGTCAATGACTTTTAGGACCCCCCTATATGTCTGTGTAGTGGTCACTTGGATGACTCCTGGGATTTTCACCCGATCTGGGATCCACCAGTAATGTGCGCCAGGTCCTGAAAACGCCTGCGTGAGGAACCCTTATACGCTAAAATGGAAAAGTGCCCCCTTTCACCGACCAGTCCCCGTTCATTGGATACATAAACTTGATAGGGGCTGCGGATGGGGGCCCCCCCCAAACTCTTGCCGTCCACAATGGCCCGCCCGTTGGCCTGCGGGCTATACGTTTCCTGGTTTTGCAAAATTTCTACCGGCAATTTATCCCGCATTTTCAACGTTGGTAGCACCCAAATTTTGGCCCCCTTTTAAAAAAAATGGGAACCGAAATGTGGCCTGGCCCCCAAAAAGCCTTTTCCAAGTTGAAGGCAGCATTCGCCCCGCCCGGTTTATCCCGGCCCGATTTCGAGAAACCTTTTTTTTCTGGAATGGCGCCTTTCCTTTGGAGCTGGAGCCTGCCATTTAAAAGGGGCCCCAAAGGGGAAGATCGGGACCGCGGGTTCTTTTCCAGGACTTCTACCAGCAGAGTAGAAAAATATACCATCGGGGGGTCGGGGAAATTTTGCCATTAAACTTGCCCTGAAGAATGGCGCCACCCCTGGAGGGTGCTGTTTCCCCCTGAATATTTCATGACCACAAAAAAACTCTTTTTCTCGCAGCCAAATTGAATCCTGTCAAGCGAGATGGTTTTCCCGTTCTTTGCCCGTTTCAACTACATCATCACTTTTGCCCGGGAAAAAAAGAAACCCCGGCCGATGTCTTTCCGTGCCCCCGGTTAGTGGGGAGGGAAAAGGCGGCCCCAAACATATTGTACCCCCGGAAGTTGTTGTCTGTGGCCCCCACTAACCTCCCAAAGGGGTACCCCCAGGGAAGACGTATGTGCGCCTGCGTCCGGTTGAGGGTCCTGGATGGGGTCATTGTTCCCGCATAGCCCGGACACTGGGGGTTCGAAGGTCTTTTTAGTTGATTTCCGGTTTATGGGGCCCGGTTTCGTTAACGAGTAAGGGTTTTGGGGGAGCCGCACCACCTGTGCCCGCAATGGGCACCTCGCCAAAAAGTTTCGGGACTACTCCAACCCGCCGTGCCTAGTGTCCTTGAACCATATTGCCCTGGGCTTTAAGACTTCCGCCCCCTGAAGGTAATACGGTCATTTGGGTGGTCACTGACCGTTTTTTCCAAGATGGCTCTTTTGTTCCTTGCCGGGCTTTCCCTTTTGCGCCTCAGCTCCCAATATTTTTTTTTAAAACAATCTTCCGTCTGCTGGATCCCCTTACAATATCTCGGAGGGGGTCCAAATTCGTCTTCGAGATTTTGGCGAGGCCTCTGTCCTTTTGAAGTGGAACTGGACTTCTTCTCGTACCACCACAATCCAATGGGCAAGTGGAGGGGTGAATCAGGTCCTAGGGGATTATCTCCCACTTATTTGCCAAGCAAGATGATGGGCCCGTTACACCTTGGGCGGAATTTTCGTTTAATTCCCCGGATTGATTCCGTGGGCATCCCCCTTCTCCATTGTCTTTTGGTCGGCATCCCCCCCCAACCCCTTCCCCTGCCCCCGCCTCCCCGATTGTCCCTGCGTGGACAGTTGGTCCCTACTTCCGCTGTCTGGAGGGAGACGCGCCAGTCCCTGCTTCGGCCTTGGCCCGTATGAAGACCCAACGGCAAAAAAAGAAGACCCCCTCCTTCCCCTTTTTCCCGGGGGATTAGGTATGGCTGTCTGCCAAATTTTATTGTTTTAAATCCCAGTTCAAGCTGGGGCCCCCTTTTTTGGTCCCTTTTAAGTCCTGAGGCGCCCTTTTCCTGTGGCCTACAAAAACTCCCGGTCCCTCCGACCCTGCGATCCCAAACTCCTTCCTGTTCCCTACTAAGCCCCGGGACCCATAAACCCCTTTCTTGGTCCGTGGTTCCCCGTCTTTCTATGATTCCACCCAATATTTTTGCCGCAAAGAGATTTTTGGGCCCCTAAAAACAGTTGGGGGAGACGATTTTTTTTGGTGGCTGGAAGGGGGTTTTGGGCCAGAGGAAAGGTCGTGGGAACGGGGAAAACATCCTGGATGGGGTTCTTGTCTAAGCGGGCCCCGGACCCCTGGCACGTCTGGGGGCATTACCCTTCCCGCTCCTGGTCCCGACCTGGCCCGCCCCGGTGCCGGCCGGTGCACGTGCCCCCCCTTAGTGGGGCGCGCCGGCACTCCCGGGAGATTTAAAGGGACCGTGCCCCTTTTGGATTGGTTCTGCCTTCCCGCACCTTTCCCGAATCGATAGGCCCTTGTGCTGGAGAGGAAGGGTTTCCCAAAAAGTGTTTCTTCCCCCTTTTTTTTGGGGGTACCGTCCTTCTCCCTCCGTCCCTTGCCACGAACCATTCCCCGCCTGCCTGACCTTCTGCCTGTCCCCGTACGAGCCTGCTTACGATTTTGTACCGCGAAAACACTCGGCTGCCACCGCAAGAAAAGTCACGTCAGGGGTAGCGACCGGGTAGTAATCTCCCGCAGCAAGTCCATGCGCTTTGCGGCGGGTCTGGTGAAAAACCGGACCTACTTAGATTCGTTCCTGGCGTGGCTTATCATCGTTGGGGTGGTCCCAGGGGATCCCTACCAACCCGAAACATCAGTTTAATAAATTGGGACTCCCTTTCCTTGTGGGGTACCCAAAACAAAATTGAATGTGATTGCCGAAAAAAAATTGAAAAAACTGCCCCCAAGGTGAAATATCTAATTTATTATTGGTGTTCCCGGTTTTAAATTATTTGAGGGTGGGCAATATCGAAATATTCATTTATCATTTTTGGATTATCGACTTACAAGAGTCAATTATTCATACCCCTAATCATAAATGGTATTGCAATTGGTCACATTGGTGAATTAATTAGCCCTTTGGCCTATTTAGCTTAGGCCAACTTTTCTTGTTTTTTAAGCCTTGCAAAAAGCAGTTTGAGGCAGTTTCCTAAAATTAATTATTTCTAACAACTGCAGATTCAGAGCAACTAAAATATCAGTAAGTAAAGAGGAAGTGGAATGTTTTTACAGAAATATTCCAACAGAGTAAGTCACAGGATGACAAACCACCACCATCTTGTCTCTGTTTAGAAAATAGAAACATTTCCATCTTATAGAAATCATTATCTCTATATTTCCATGACAATTACTTCTATCAGCACTTTTTATTATGTTTTTTTTCTTTTAATTTGGAAACCCAATCACATCTAAACCACTGATTTAGTGTATATCTAAGGTTTATCTCACATAATATTGTATAAAAACAAGATTGGGATGATTACTGTCCCCCTGATCCTTGCGCATGAGACAGAACCTTTCTACTATCATATCAGAAGTATTACAACTATATCTGGAATTTCCATTGTCAACAGGGAACATTAAATAGATGTAAACAATATTCTTATGACTACTAATATGGGAAACTCTTTAGAAGCAGTCCTGGACATATTCATAAATTCATTGATGCTTCATGTTACAAAATCAACCTATTCAAATCTCCACTATTAAACCTAGGACCATCACAAAAATAACTTCATATCTCATCAGTAAATTCGGGTTTAAATGGGTTAATAAAAAAATTATCTTTTTTTGGGTATCAGCATGGCACCTCCACCCCCACACACCTCTATAGATTACAGTATGTAGTACAATACATTAAGTTTTCTCTAGTAAACAACATGAAAAATTATTTAATCAGTTGTAAAAAGTATGAAATATTGTGGTTGGGTGAAGTTACAGTGCTAACATGATAATTCTTCCTAAGATCTTAAACCTCTTCTGTAATATTGTTCTCCACATCCCTGTACTTAACCTAAAGAATCTCTAAAAACTAATTCTTTAATTTATTTGGAGCAGAACAAATGCCAGAATTAAAGAAGATATTTTATATCTACCGTATGTGGAAGGAGGTCACAGTCCCTCTCCCCCCACCCAAACTTTATTAATATACAGATACTGTGCTAGAAGATTTGAGGTCTCTAAAAAAAGTTAATGGTTCTAGACCTAGAATCTAAATGCTATACCAGCTGAGACCAATTGACAAACTGGGAGCAGCTGTCCAACTGAGATAAATTGACCAGTGGAGACCAACTGACCAAAAGAAACCAGCTGGTCAACTGAGATCAATTGACCAACTTTGATCAACTGTTATCAACTGACCAACTGAGACCAACTGATTAACTGATGTCAACTGAAACTAGCTCAATCTCCATTTAGGAGAGTTCTCTCCACATGTCGATTTAAAATGGATAGGTTCTGAGTCCCTTCTTTAAAATATGTATGGATCCTAAAGGTGGGGCCCACACCAGAGATGAGCGAATTTCTCAAAAATTCAATTGACCAGATTCGCCAAATTTCCCCCAAAATTTGTTTCAACCCGAATCTATTCACTGCAAATTGTGTTAAAAACAGCTATTTCCTGGCTGCAGAGAGCCTGTATGGTGTCGTAGAACATTGTGCCATGCTCAAATATGCATAGGGAGCGTGGTTTGGTATTGAAAACAATGCTTGTTTTTTTATGGCCCCAGATGACAGGTGTTGCTCTTTAAATTCCCTTCAAAAACCCCTTCTCTGGGCGTTAGGGGAAAAACTGACCAAAAAATTTTAAGTGGGAAACACCCCTGACAGGGAAAATGTCACGGGCGAGCTAGAAAAAAACCGAGCTGAGGGCCAAGACCCCCCTTTAAGTCAAAGAGCCATCCTTTTTCACCTCATCAGATGATTCCACAGTTATGAAAAACCCTGTTCTGTTTAGCGCTGATACATGTAGAGCCTCCCCCACCCTCCCTCTGAAAGAGTGGAGAGGGTGTCGACAGGAATTTTGCATTGACATCACCGATCATTTTGCCCTTCCTTTGATCCGTCAGTGTCTGATTTCAATCAGTCAATAATCAATCAGTATTGCTAAAGCCAAAAAGAATTGAACAGGAGTTTGACCCAATAACAGAGATGATGGAAAATTGGATATTTGCATGTTTCTTGTGTTTTGTATATCAACTATGATTTTGGTCTACCTAGAATGCATGCACAGACAACTCCTGATGCAACAAATTGAAAGGAACGATGTCATCTATACTGGCCTTAAGCATCTTCGCATATCGCAATCGTGACAGACAAATCCATCAGTATTGCTAAAGCTCAAAAAATAACAGGGAGGTGATCCTCAAAAACAGAGATGATCCAGTAAATGGGGTATTTGATGTGTGCTGTGTTTTTAACCACTCTGTTTTTGGCTACTTTTCATCAGACAATCCTAGCAAAAAAAGGGACCGGTCATATGGCATTACAGCTTCCCCGAAGACACGTCGGTTGGTTTGTTCTTTTCATTTTTTTGACGACAAAAAAAAGGGGAAAACCAAACTGTGGCAACATATAGAGTAGTGGAGGGTGGAAACCTTGGGAAAAACCAAAGGGATGGTCGAGTGAGAGAGGGTAGTTGGCAGCAGATGATTTGGACAGATGGCACAATGACAGATTGTGGGGGTGACACAGCAGAGAGGAGCCCCGAGTGGTGAGGGGGCAGAAGCTCAGAAGGCTCAAAATAGCCATGAAGAGTGAGGAGGTGGGGCAATCCCAGCCCCTGGAAAAAAAAGGCGGATAATAAAAAGGAGTGACGCAGATGTGTGGCATGGGGAGGTGGCAGCATCGAATGTAACTAGGCAGGTACCCAGAAAATCCAGATTTTTTGTAAATTTTGGGAGGCGCAGGGCTGACAAATTCTGATGCATCAGGTTTGGGTGTGTGGAAATCCTGGCTGATCTATGACTGTTCATCTTGAAAAAGGTGATCTCTCCACATTTGGTGGACGAGCGAGTTCCCTTGGGGTAACATGGACCCCGCCGCCTGAACACCTGCCCCTTATGCCCCCTAAGGGTGGGGATGACAGCTTTTCCAGCGCAAACTCGGCAAGTTGCATCCTCACCTCCATTTTGCGACCGTAGTCCAGCGGGGTCTTCAAATTTGGAAATTGGCAGAGTGCTGTCCAAGTAGCTACACCTGTGGTTCAAGGGCTGCTCCAGGGCCACGTGCTGCTGGTACCTCCCTCAAGGTGGGTGAAGAAACCTTCTCAACGACCCGATGAGCAGGTTGCGGCTGATGGATTTGGTACTGCTCCCACCTCGTATCCCCCCAGCAGTGGGGGACATAGAGCTTAGGAACTCCCCAGTAGCTGACAGAGGGTGGACTTGGCGAAAAGGCAGGGCAAAAACTCATACATAGGATTTTTTATAGTTCCCCGAGATTGTCCCCCCCTTCGGCAGGTGACGAGGGGCCAAAGGGGTGGAAAGACCCAGAAATCATCCCTTTTCCTGGATGGGGGACTATTTGGCGGGTACAAAAAAAGGAAAAAATCAGCTGCGCGGGCCCATATGTGAAAGCAAATCTGGGGAAACCCCCTCCCTCCATTCCCTGTTTTAACCCCAAAACGTGTTTTCTGGGTCTTTCTGCTATCTTCTCTACTGCCCCCAAAAACTGTTTCCTCCCAAAGGAAAAACAGGTGTAGAATTTAATTTGGACACGCCCTGCAAAATGGGTATGATGGAGAAGCACTAAAAATTTGGGGAGGTGAGGGGGGTGGAGGGGAGGCAGACATTGGCGCTTTTATCACCCGGTTTGCCAACATGGGGGAAAAAGCAGTATCCCTCCCAAAGTTGCTGGTGGGGGTGGGCGGAAATAAACTTAAACCCTTTGGACGTAAAGGACGGGTTGGGTTTTCCCAGCCCTTTGTTACAGATCCACACATCCGAAAATCCCCTTCCTTTGGGAAAGGGACCCCGACGGGTTTTCTAGGACGGGCCCCACCTTCTTTTTCTACATATTTGTGCAGTGCTGGTACTGACCTTTTTCAAAAATTTTAAAAAAAAAACTTGGATTTCTCTTTCCTTGGTTTTAGCAGGGAAACAAAAAGTTTCTGAAAGGTTTCAGAGGGCCACCACTTTAAAAAAGGGGAACAAACAGTACCCTCAATTAGACGGAGCTGGGCAGCTTCCCGCACCTTAGGGTGGCTGGACGGGATTTCTGCTGTCTCTTTGGGAATTTTTCCCCTGGGGGAATCACTGTGGCGCCATGGGGTGGTGAAAAAGAAGGGGGCTTTTTTGGGCCAGTAGATGAGGGAAAAGGGGCAGACAAATTAAAAATTCAACCCTTCTCAACCCCGTTTTGGTTTCTGATCAACCCGGCCCCTAGATCAAACGTTTGCTTGGCCAACAGGTCCCTTTTGCGAAACCCCTTACTGTACTTTCGACCCGTGCCTGTCCCGGAAAATTTGTGCCCTGGCCCCCTTCCCCGTAAGAGGGCCGCCTCCTCTCTGTCTGAAATACTGGGTTTTATCGAAAATTTACAATACAACAAAAATCTGTTTTAAAGGAAATTTCTGTATATGATAAAAACACAAACTGAATTTCACACGAATTCCCCCCAAAAAGGGGGATAAAATTTAAATCTTGGCTACAGATTAAAATACCTTTTCAGACCCGAACTTTATGGATTTCAAGGCGTGTATGGGGCGAAAAACACAACCCCCGGGGTTTGGCTCAGAAAAACCCCCCAAAAAAGGGTAAAAATTTTTTTCTTTGGGGATAGAATAAAAAAACCCTACGAATTTAACGGGATAGAATTTTTTTGGCGGGTTTTGGGGCAGAAACACACAAACCCTGGGGTTTGACCCCATAATAAAACCCAAAAAAAAAACCCCGAGGATAAAATGAACTCTTGAGCAGAGATTGCAACATCCCAAAATTAAAAACTGCTGGTTCAAGAACAGGTGTGTATATGACACACACTTGTGAAGGACTTTCACCCCAGCAGCTCAAAAATTGGACGTATTTTACACAGAGTGCACTGTAGTGCTGCTACAGACAGATGCTTGTGCATTGGAGACAAAGTGAGAAGTGTGAGATATTTAGATGGCGTCCGTATTTATAGGACTGGGACGTCACAGAAGCCCGCTGGTTCTGATTGGCTTCATGTCTCCACATGTCATTGAGGGTATTCGTTTCTTCCTCCCATAGTTCTCGGCCCGATGTCATGCCATGTGCTTGTGGCCATTTTAGAAAAAAGGACGATTCGTTACCACGAATCGCCATGAACTTCAGCTTCAGTCAGAATAAAATTTTCCCAGAAATTCTAAACAAATTCCACTTTGTTAAAATCAATTTGCTTATCCCTAGCCCACACCTATCACAGATTGATGGCATATTCTATCAATATGCCATCAATATGGGTGGTGAGAATACTCCTTTAGGGATAAGAGACAGAATATAGTAACTGGGATGAAAAGACCACAAAAGGTAGAAGGTATATTGGTTATTTGAAAGATGACTCACTTAGTTTTGAAGGTTGCAATTAATTGACTCTTTAGAGGATTTTGAACATATAGGGAATTCACGTGTGCAAACATATTGTGGCCTATTGGTGTATAACTGAAAGTAAAAACTTTCCTTTTTTGTCTCCTGCCCCTTTAGGTGGGAGATGGAGGTAATTAAATAATTTGCAGTTGATTACAGATCGTTTCTTCATAATAACTGCAAAAAAATAAAAACACTATTGACTGGAGCTTCCCAGTCCTATCAAAGAAATATTATTTCATGGGATAAAAATCGAGTGTCATACCTAGCAGGGGCTCATAACCACATGTCCTATATGTTGCATCATCACTACTTAAAGTTACATTACACAAATATCTCCTCTGCTTCTTCCCTCAAGTAAATGTGTTCTTGAATTGAGTTCTGGTCTCCATAAGATAATAAAGCATTTTGGGAAGAAAATACACCCTAAAAGTACAGCACTTGAGGTCAATATGGCAAATATCTCCACAGCCACCATGTACTTTCCTTTGGTGCTCACATAAGCCGGTATCATGGCAATCCAGACACTGCAGAAAACCAGCATGCTGAAGGTGATGTTCTTGGCCTCATTAAAACTGTCTGGTAATGTCCTGGCTAAAAAAGCTGTAATAAAACTAACAGACGCCAAAATGCCCATATAACCAAGGACAGAGTAAAACCCGATAATGGAGCCTTCATTACACTGCACAATAATCTTGGCCTGACAGGAGTGCACATCCAGCTCCAAGAAGGGGGGAGCTAGAGTCAACCAAGCAATGCAGATTATTACTTGGATGGATGAGCAGGACAACACCAAAGAATTTGACCACATGCTTCCAATCCAATGTTTCCAGGAGCTGCCAGGCTTAGTAGCCCTAAAAGCAATACAAACCACGAGGGTCTTGGCCAGGACACAAGACACAGATACTGAGAAGAGGATCCCAAATGAGACCTGTCGTAGCCTGCAAGTGAAGTCCATTGGATGTCCAAGGAACAGGAAGACACAGAGGAAGCTCAACATGATGGAGACCAGGAGAAGGAAGCTCAGGTGTCTGTTATTGGCCTTCACGATAGCAGAGTTTTGGTACAAAACAAAAATGATAAGAATCATAAATGTAAGGATAGAAGATGATGCAGAAAACAGACAGATAACCAAGACAATTGTGTCATCTGAGTAGGAGAGAAATTCCTGTAGCTTTGGGACACAATGATCCTTCTTCTCATTGTGCCACTCGAGGTCTGAACACTTCATGCAGGCTTCACTGTCTGGCATGTAAAAGAATAAAGAACATAAAAACCAATGAATATTGAGAAATGTTGTCTATATACTCAAACTTCTCTCCATAATAAATCTTCAAAACATGAATTCTCCAGCTCCTTCATATAAAAAGTATATATTTTATTTTCAAAACTTTTAAAACTCCATTACAGGGATCCAAAAATGTCTATGACACCCTTATTCATAGCATAGCAAGTATACATGTGGAATACAAATTTAAATGCCCATGACCGGAAGTGACACACATTACTGCAACAAGGTCACATGACAAAACAAAACAAACACATTCAAAAAAAGAACACCATATGAATAAATATCTAAAAACCTTATTAATAATAATACAAGAGATCATTCTTATAATTTAAACCAAAAGGTACCCTTGAATTTAATTTAAGAATCCAAAACGCTTCGGGTTTCATAAGCAACTCTTTGAGATTACCTCCACTGGAATTTAACCTCACTTTTTCTATAATTCACAGAAAAAAGAGATAATAATAGGAATATAGAAAACCATCTCACAGATCAAAAGAAAAATTCCTAAAACAATAATCTTTAATAGATATGCATTAAAATAATTATCCTTTATATAAAAAAAATGGCCTCACACAAAAAAAAAAAAAATAGCATATACAAATATGCAACTTATATGTATAAAGTACCCGGTGTATATCAGTACCTAAATACAAAAGCAAGTGGACAATGTCTAGCAAATTCAGAGCAAAAAAGACATTGTACCAAATACCTATTAGCAGGGAGAAGTCCCCCTTTATAAGAGGGAGGAAAATGTGGTAAAAACTCAGGGTTCTGAAGACCTTGTCACAGTAGACCCCTGTTCCCCCACTGGAACAGTATATACAATATAATAAAAAAAGCACTATCGCTATCACTATACTAGTCCTATCCAGATAGAGCACTCGGCCCGAAAAGGGCGACCCCACCTCTCGGCGACTCACCCTAACTAACTAAATTATACAGTAACATACATAAAGAACACAGACATAAGTCCCGACGCGTTTCCCCAAGAAATGGTTCATCAGGGGAAATAATTTTTCATCTGTGATGAGAAAATGATGATGATGGTCCAGGTGATGGCATGATGAGGCCATAAGAAAGTGCCAGACAGTATATCACTTATATACCACCCCTTTTAAACCAAATAAACTACTCAGCCAATCCAATGCCACTTTACTCACCAATGATACAGGAGTAAAGTCCTTGCACATGCTCAATAGCAAAACAAAGACGCCTAAACACCACATGTTCCGCGCACCTCCCGTTCCGCCAAACCGGAAGTGGCAAACCGGAAGTGGCAAAACGAAAGTCTGGCACTTACTTATGGCCTCATCATGCCATCACCTGGACCATCATCATCATCTCTCATCACAGATGTATAATTATTATCCCCTGATGAACCATTTCTTGGGGAAACGCGTCGGGACTTATGTCTGTGTTCTTTATGTATGTTACTGTATAATTTAGTTAGTTAGGGTGAGTCGCCGAGAGGTGGGGTCGCCCTTTTCGGGCCGAGTGCTCTATCTGGATAGGGACTAGTATTAGTGTAGCGATATTTGCTTTTTTTATTATATGGTTTTATACTGGTCCAATGGGGCACAGAGTCTGCTGTGACAAGGGCTTCAGAAACCGTGAGTTTTTGACCACATTTTCCTCCCTCTTATAGGGGCACTTCTCCCTGCTAATAGGTATTTGGTACAATGTCTTTTTTTGCTGTGATTTGCTAGACATTGTCCACTTGCTTTTGTATTTAGGTACTGATATACACCGGGTACTTTATACATATACAGTTGCATTTGTATAGTGGCTATATGTGTGAGGCCATTTTTTTTATATAAAGGATAATTATTTTTAATGCAAAATCTATTAAAGATTATTGTTTTAGGAATTTTTCTTTTGATCTCACTTTTTCTATACCAAAACAAAAAAGGTTAGAGATATCACCATTATGCACAGTTAAAAAATGCCTTGAAGTTCCAGAAACGTTCCCATATCCCATATTTCTTGTATGCAAAATATGCTCATAGATCCTCCTTTTAAGCTGCCTCATAGTGCAGCCTATATATATCAGGTATATCAGGTATATTAGGTATGGTATAGATCTTGCAAAAACAAGTCATTTTGTAATATGTGTCCATTAACAGTGTCCTACCCATTCCTGTTTTTGACAGCACCATTTACCCTTGAGCCACTTTTTGACAATTGTGAAGAAAAAAAATGTCTGTAAGAAACACATTTTGTTTATAATAGGACCTGTAGTATAGCTGCATTTCACAGCAACATGCCCCCAAAAATTCAATACATCACCATTGAGCCACTGTTGACAATTGTGAAGAACAATGTTAGAAACCACATTTTTTAAAACAGGACCTGCAGTATAGCTGCATTTCACAGCAACATGTCCCCAAAAATTCAAAACATGACCCTTGAGCCACTCTTGACAATTGTGAAGAACAAATGTCTGTTAGAAACCAATTTTTTTAGAATAGGACCTATATTATTGCTGCATTTCACAGCAGCATGACCCAAAAAATTATTAAATTATAAAAATGACTTCTCAGCCACTGTTAAAAATTGTGAGGGAGAAATGCCACTTAGAAGCCACATTTCTGTTCCAAAGGACCATGAATATAGCTGTATCTCACAGCAAGATGCCCCCCAAAAATTATAAAAATGACTTCTCAGCCACTGTTAAAAATTGTGAGGGAGAAATGCCACTTAGAAGCCACATTTCTCTTCCAAAGGACCATGATTATAGCTGTATCTCACAGCACCATGACCCAAAACATTGCAATGCGAAAAATTCTAAAGATAAAGTGAGTAAATGGAATACGGTTTTTTCATGAAACCTTGTTGTATTTTACAGTCTCCTCACCGAAAAACCAGCGAAATGAACTTTTGGGAACTGAGAATAAAAATTTAGTAAGAAATGATCATTTAAAAGAAAAGGTTGCAAGAGGACCATTTCGGTTTGAATAGGAGAGTGAAGTAGACCGGCAACTAATTGGTGACCTCAGCAATTGGCCACAACATCATTCAGAGATCCATGCCTGATTCATATTTATGAAAGTCAAACGATCAACATTATTGTGGAAAGCCCGGATGCGTTTGTCTGTAATGACTCTCCAGCTGTGCTGAAGGTCCGCTCAGATATGACGGTGGCTGCTGGGCAGGACAACACCTCTATGGCGTGGCGAGCGAGCTCGGACCATTCATCCATTTTGGATACCCAGAAGTCGATTGGGTCCAGAACACATACAGAAACATAGGTGTTGAGATGCAGATAGTCGTGCACCATGATCTTTAGCCAGTCTCTGTGTGTTGTATGTGTGCCCTGCATTACATGCGTTGGTGAGGTGGTAAATTAAGATTGACAGAGGTCACCCATTAGGCTTCTGCCACAATGCCTGCTGCTGCCGCTACAGCTAATTGGCACTCTACTGCTGTCACGTTGCTGACGTTGTTCCACTGTGATATTTGAAGAACGTGAAGCAGACGCAACAGATGTCTCCAGTTGATCAATCAGCACGGTCTCCAATTCCTGCATTTTACTCTCTATTTGGGTGGAGGGAATGAAAGTGCTGAGTTTTGCTTTGTATTGGGGACGAGGAGGGTGGCCACCCAGTAACTGTTGTTCAGGTTGATGGCCTTAATGCGAGGATCATGTTGGAGAAAATGGAGCATCCAAGCACTCATGTGAGAGATGGAGCCTTGATTTCCCAAGCCTCTGGGTCGAGGGGCACTAGCAAACAGATCTTCCTCATCTTCCTCCTGCGCCTCAAATTCACGCCATCCTCTTTCCAAGGCAGGGACATCGGTAACGTCGATGTCCAGGATACCTCATCCTCCTCCTCCTCCGCTTCCTCCGGCACAGCTTCATCACAGCCCTGACTTGCCTCAGATGATGCACACTGAGAGCTGAGGTGCCGCCTTGCACAAGCCCTGGACCCCGAACCACTGCCTAATGAAGACCAATAAAATTGTGAAACTGCCGGGCCTTCTGGATTCCACGGAGAGAAAGGCTCCGTGTCCGCATCTGTGTCCGTCTCCTCCTCCGTCGCTGGTGTGACCTGATGTTTCAGAGTGTACAACGATCATTCCAGCTCTAAGATCACCACAATGGTCATGCTGACAACGGTATTGTTCGCACTGACCATTTTGGTGGCTTCTTCAAAACTGGCAAGGATGGTGCAGAGCTCTTTCACCTGCCTCCACTCTCGGTGGCTGCTTGTCAGTCCATGTGTCACTTCGTACTGCGTAATGGCATTGTGCTGCTGCCACAATCGCCGGAGCATGTGAAGGGTGGAATTCCAGCGTGTTGCCATGTCAACAATGAGACTGTTGACGGGGAGGCTGAGCTGACGCTGCAACGCAGCAGGCGGGTCGAAGAGGGTGCGAACGGCGGGAAATGGACTCAGCCCCGAGCCTTCCCCAGCTTTAGAAAAATTTTTGGGGGGCGAA